>CANYLF010313751.1:0-33983 GCA_948193215.1 Bocquillonia castaneifolia
TAATATTATATTTGCTTTGTTGTTTAATCTGAATAATAATTATCTTAATTGCTTTACATAATTGAATTATTTATATATACATATATTTATTATGTTATTAGATATTATCATGTTGCTACGTATGAGAATGTTGTTGCGTTATTATTGCGACTGTGATTGTTGTGTTGTGTTTGTGATTGTGAACGATTGGAGGATAACTGTGGGACAAGTTACCTGGTGGGTGTCACCAGGCTGTGTGCACACAGAAGTTAGGTACGTAGACTAACATGCGTTAAAGGATGGGGTGTGCTCGGTGAGGTTTCTCGGGCGCCGATCCTTTTATTTGTTTGCACTGCGGCTTGCTCGGTGAGGGCTTCCCGGGTACCAGACGTGATATATTGAAAAAGAGACCCGTGTGAATATAAGAGAATTGATATGATTATGTTCGGGGTAAAAGTCTAATAGGAGTTCTACTTCGGTCCTCCATCCCTGTATGATTGTTTGATTGTGAGATTGTTGAATTGAAAATTAATTGTGTGAAGTGCCTGTGCGCTTGTATATATTATATTATATTATATTATATTATATTATATTATATTATATATTGCATGATTGTGTGAATTTAGGTGGTATAATATATATATGATATTAATTCACTCAGTGAGGTCTGACTCCCCTTAATTAATATTTTTCCAGGTATTCTAAGGAGTTGGACAGTTTGTTGATGTTCGCCTTGCAAATTCTTTCTCTGCAAGGTTTCTTATTCTATCTGTCATAAATTCTAGTTGCTCCGCAGTTATAGAAGTAAGAATTACGTTGATTGTATAATATATATATTATTATATTATTAATTATTAATTGAGAATATAAATTGTTGACATTAAATATTATTCATTTATTTTAAGTTGATTTAAAAATTGAGTTAAATATATATAAATGATATGTTTTTAAAGTGAGTTTTGGTTTAGATAGTGATGGAGTCAGGCTTGCTACAGGTTTTGGTGGCTTTAAGCCTACCCATTCCCTAGCGTCGGTCCGACCCGGATTTGGGTTGTGACATTAAGGGTATTACAATGAAGGTGACTGGGTCCACCATTTATACACTTCTAACATAGAATCGGTGTGTATAATGTATGGTAATGTAATAAATGATGTAAGAGAATATCTTTTACACCGCTCATTACGTTACATTACATCTCACCAAACATGAATAACCGTATATTCGGCATTTAATGAAATATAAAATTGAATATTATTCCTATTATATTTATTGATTTGATACATTTATTTTTCTTAAAACTTTTTGATAATCATTTAAAACTAAATGTTAGTCCCTCTTAAAACTAAATGTTAAAAACTTTAGTAAAAACAACATCTATTTAAGTGTATTTATATAGAAAGAATGATTAAAATTTATTCATTTATGAAAAAATATCAAAATAAATGTTTTAAGTTTGATAATAAACTTTCATTAAAAATTTAAAATGCATCGTGTCTTCTTTCGCTTAAACTCCCAATCGTTTAGAAAATTTTTTTTATTTCATTTGTATTACAATTATTAATTAAACATGCTCATTGACTGGGTATGGGTAAGTTTGGTCCGGTCCAATCGTGCCTAATTTTTACATAGATGAGCTCAAATTCAGAGTAAGTCTCTTTTGAATTCATACTTCACAATCCAAAGGTGGCACCTCAATTGAATATTTGTGAGCTTAGACCAAATTATGTTCAGACCTACTTGTATTTTTGTTAAAATTGAAAAAAGTTAATTCGTGTATTTAAGTCTACTGTGAGTTCGAACTCGGATTAAACGTAAAAGTTAAGAGCGTGTAAGTCAGTTCAAGGTGAGTGGATCTGGATGGATACCAAAGCCCATAACGAGTACATGATTGATGGTAGTAAACTTCCCTCATTATATCTTGTTTTCCCTTTGTTTATTTTTTTTTTCACAATAATAAAGCAAATCCCTTAATATGTATGGCCCCTTTACATTAAATACATACGTAACGTTTAGGAATATTTTTTTGATAAAATGAAAATTTTCATCAATTAAATTCAGCAAGTAATACACAAAGGTGGTTGGGTCCACTATTCGTACACATCTAACATAGAATCGATGTATATGATGTACGGTAATATGATAAATGATGTAAGAGAATATCTTTCACACTGCTCATTATATTGCATTACATCTCACTAAGCATGCATAACCGTATATTCGGTATTTAAGGAAATATAAAATTGAATACTATTCCTATTATATTTATTGATTTGATACATTTATTTTTATCAAAAAGCATATAAACCCTTAAAGAAAATTTTTATCGAGCATGGGTAAGTTTGGTCCGGTGCACCTAATTTTTACATGGATGAGCTCAAATTCTAATTCATACTTCACAAGTGGCACATCTAGTGAATATCTTGAGTTCAGACCAAATTTATGTTCGGACCAACTTGTATTTTTGTTAAAATTAAAAAAATTTAAACCTGTGTATTAAAATTTGAGCCTATTATGGGTACAGACTTGGATTAAACTTAAAAGTTAAAAATGTGTATAAGTCACATGATAGTGAGATTATCTGGGTGAATAACTAAGCCCATGAACGAGTACAAGATTGATGGTTGTGAACTTTCTTAATTATATTTTTTTTACTTTTGTTTGTGTTTTTAGCTGAAGCTTCTCTTCAATCCCAAGGATAAAAGTCATGAACATGCAACTTAAGTTTTGACCTCATTGACCTTACAAAAACGACGCAGCAGCAGCAACTATGCCGTCACTGTCCACCGTTTTCTCCGGTCACCAAACCTCACCCTTTCTCTACCAACTCACCTTTCCCTATCACCTCCTAACCCGGTCACCTCTTCTCCAATAACAACACTGCTCCATTTCTCTCTCTGCTTCCCTCCCTCCCTCTACTAATAAACTTTCAAAAATGGTAATGGAGCCTCTTTAACACCCTCAACCCTCTTCTGGGTTTGCTTATATTTCCCCTTTCCAGTACAGTACAATGTCCGTACAAGAAAGAATCTTGAAATAAACCAGTAGCAGGTTAAATACAATAAAGAAAGTTTCTTTCTTTATCTCACATGCTTTTTAAATGACACTGACTTTTGTTTGTTTGGTTGCTGAGAAAATGAAAAATAGGGAAAGGGTAATGAATGTGTCCGTACATGTCTTGCACTTTTCATATTAGTAAAGAATATTTGTGTCATCGATTTTCTTTCCCTTTTTGCAAAAATTTTCAGCTTTCTTTTCCCATATATGCACCTCCCATTAAATCCAACACGCCCATTTGATTCCTTATCTTTGCAATTTGTCTTATCTTGTGTTGTGTGGCGAGTCTCCTCAAAAAATCCTCTTAATATGGCCTTTTTTTCTTCGGTTTAAATCCATTTTGAGATTTTATTCTCTCTCTCTTTTTTTTTTTATCTTGGTAGATTTTATTGGAACTTGGTTCTTTTTTGCTTAATGCTCTACTTTTTGTGTAGTGGATGCTTGGTGCAAACGGAATCATTTCTGTTTGGATTTGTATTCGATTCTTAACAGTCTTTTAATTTTCTTTTCTTGTAAAATTTGTACTAGGTTCTTTTCAGACTGGTTCATGTTCAATGAAGCATATGTAAAGGCCTAAATTGAAGACACTTTGCCAGTTGTATCATCAACCCTCGTATCATAGCAATTCTTTTTACTGCAGATATGAATAATTCAATTGATGGAGTTGGAACAGAACATTCTTTCTCTGTGTTGCTTGAGCATGCAGCAGATAACGACGTTGACAGCTTTAAGTGTTTGGTTTGTGATGAATCTGAGATTGAGGTGGTTCGACTTTGGTATGGTCATCAGAGGCTGTCCAGAAAAAGGGTTATTGAGCACCGTACGCCACTGATGGTTGCTGCTCAATATGGTAGTATCGATGTTGTGAATCTCATTCTTGCTCTACCTGATGTGGATGTTAACTTCTCTTGTGGTTCAGACAAGTGCACCGCCCTTCATTGCGCAACTTCTGGTGGATCTGCTAATTCTGTTGATATTGTTAAGCTGCTTTTACTTGCTGGTGCGGATCCTAATATCTCTGATGCTAGTGGCATGCGCCCAGTTGATGTTATTGCTGTTTCTCCAAATTTCCCCTCTATGAAAATTGCTCTTGAAGAGCTCTTAAAAAATAATGCTTCCTTTTGTAACAGTCGAAGATCCAGTTCCCCAGCGGTGTCATGGTCATCAGGTTCAATTTTGGCATCAGTTAATTGTAAGCCTATTGATGCACATGTGAAGAAAGAATATCCTGTTGATCCATCCTTTCCTGATATTAAGAACAGCATATATACCACCGATGAGTTTCGGATGTTCTCCTTCAAAATCCAGCCTTGCTCACGGGCATATTCCCACGACTGGACAGAGTGTCCTTTCGCTCATCCTGGTGAAAATGCTCGTAGAAGAGACCCAAGGAGGTTCAATTACAGTTGTATGCCATGCCCGGACCACAGGAAGGGGGCATGTAGGCGTGGTGACTTGTGTGAATACTCTCATGGGATTTTTGAGTGTTGGTTACACCCGGCTCAATACAGGACTCGACTTTGCAAAGATGGCACCGGTTGCACTCGCAGGGTATGCTTTTTTGCCCATACACCTGAGGAACTTAGGCCCCTCTATGCATCTACTGATGCTACTCTGCCATTACCACAAGCAGCTGTTATGGATTTCACTACAGCCTTGAGACTTTTATCCGGTTCCCCTACAGCAGTATCTGCCTTGTCGCATTTTCCATTTACTCCACCTATGTCTCCTTCTGCCAATGATATTCATTTGTCCATGGCCTGGCCTCAGCAGAACACCACAGATTTTCCAATCCTAGGCAACAATTTTCAGGCCAGCCATCCGAGAACTTCTCTCAATGGAAGATGCATTCCACCTGAGGCGCTTAATAGGTTCCAAGATTTTGAATCACAGCGACTGCACCTCCAGAATGAGCTGTCTTGTTTCTCTCAGCCACATTACAACATTTCCTCTACAAATGTTTCTACTCACTTGAATCCATTAAATCTAGACAGGCTATTGACATCGGAGGTCCTGACTAATCAAGTGGACGCTACTTCTATTTTCTCCCCTTACAAGTCTGCAGTTCTTAATAAAGTTCAGCAGCAAAGCATGCTATCTCCCATTAAAACAAGTGTCTTTTCTCCAAAGAATGTTGATCATCCTCTTTTGCAGATTTCTTCTGATTCTTCCTCACCAAGGATAATGTCACCTAGGATCAACAAGCCTCTATCCCCATTAGGCTCTCAGCTACCCGCTCTCGCTCAAAGTGAGAAGCTGCAACTGCAGTTAAGCAGCTTAAGCTCAAGGGAAGTTGGTACTGACCACATGTGTGATTTTGGATTCAACGGCGTCAATTCATGGTCAAATCAGAAACCGGCTATCAAAAATGTAGATTGGTCAGATGAACTAGGTCAGTTACAAAAATCAAGTCCAAATCTGCAATGTGGGGAGGAGCCAGATGTGTCATGGGTTCAATCAGTGTTGAAGGAATCATCATCAGAGACAGAAGACACAAGTCGTCCTTTAGTCTCAGGTACTGCTGAAAGTTCTAGTCCAAATCCCCTGAGCGGGTCTGTTGATCAAGTGGGCTTACGAGCTTGGCTTGAGGGGATGCACCTTGATCAGATTGTTGCATAGCAAATAATGAATTGTTTTCTTTATCAAGCTTGAGGTAGTTCAAACAAAATTCTAAATTCTTCAGTTGCCTATATGAGGACAACATCAGAGAATTGTTCATTCTTTTAAACAAAATACAAATTACAGAACCAATCAAGAGGGACTTAAAATACTGTTACTAAAGTTTCATTGTTCAGGTCCATTTTTACCCTTGAATTCTTTTGTTCTATATATAATAGGGCACACACATGTATCATTTTAGTTAGCAGTGCTCACCAACTTGACATCCCCTTTTCATTCCTGATATTGTCTGATGATAAATTTGTAATTTTGAGGATGTGAGAAGCTTTATTGTTACCAATAATAATTTGATCAATCTCACTAGTGTTTTGTTTTTGATTCATCTTTAGTACTCTGAGCTTTAGCTTTTCTTGCACATTGTTTCAATAGTTATTTTATGGGAATCTGTGATGAGGTGGATCCCAACAAATGGTGCTGGTGGGTTGTGGAGCTGAAGTGGAAGAAGGTGCTCTTTATATGGATTCTTCTTCTTGTTAGTATTTTCTTTTCTTTATCTTTTATTAGAAGATCGGTTATGGGGATGTGGAAGAATTTCTTATCTCATAAAAATGATATCGCTGTGGAACCTACTTTTTCAGATTCTGAGGCTTATAGATATCTTGTATGCCAGACATTTGATAACGCTCCACTCCACTGATATCTCTAGTTGTTGGTTCTTTAAGGTAGTGGGGAATTCTTAAAAATTTGATGTAACATGTGGGGCATCAAGCAGGTCGGTCGGTCATTTCCAGGATTATCATGATGGGTTGCCTAATTCTGTTGATTTTTTAGGGTTAAATATTAAAAAGAGTTGGGTTTTGACGGAAAGGAATAAGTTTTTTTTAGGAGATTCGAATATGAAACTGTGCATAGTCTTCGGAGATTTGATGATAGGCATTTTGCGGTCACCAAATTTTATTGAAATTATAAAATGGTAATCAAATTTCAATTTGTAACTTTTAGGTATCTAAATATTAATTTTGTTACATCCGGCAGGTATTTTACCGGTTTTAACTGATGTATAGATCTGAAAAGAAATATTCTCAGTATATTCTATACATATCAGCTCATTCTTTCCACGTCACACAATAATACTAAAACATATAGGTCACTAAACTTTTATTTTATTATAAAATGAAACCGAACTTTGATTTATTTCCTTTTAGTTATTTGATACTTGAGAATATTCTTTCTTAGATGTCTACATCGACTAAAATTGATAGGGTACCTACTGGATGAAACAAAATTAAGGTTTAGTTATCAAAAAGTTACAAATTGAAATTCGGTTACCATTTTGAAATTTAGCAAAGTTCGGTGACCCCTAAAAAATTAACCCGGCATTTTGAATTGGTATACAGGGGGTAAAATACTTGGTGGGTCACCAAAATTCAGCCAAATTTCAAAATGGCTACCGAATTTCAATTTGTATCTTAATGGTAACTAAACATCAATTTTGTTACACTGAGTCGTACCAATCAGAATCTGGTGAAAATCATATCACATGAGTATCAAAAAAGAAATTTTTGCAAAACTTCAGTTCCCATTTTGAAATAAAACAATAGTTCAGTTACCTCCATGATAATAACTTAGGAGGAATATACTGTGAATATTCCTTTTCTGATATTAAAGTTAGATAATTTTCACCGGATTAACCTAAATGCAATAAAATTGATGTTTAGTAATCATTTTGATACAAATTGAAATTCGGTACTCATTTTGAAATTTGGCAAAAATTCGGTGACCCACCAAGTATTTTACCTGGTATACAGGCTTGTTTTGGATTGTTGTTTGAGGGTGAAAAGGCGTTTTTTTAATTTTTCTGAACTAATTGTTTGATTTTAAAATTTTTTAAAACTGCTTTTTAAAAAAGTGCTTTTCAGAAAAGCACCTGTATACTTGCTTTTTCTATCAGTGATTTTTCAAAGGCCTAATTTAAAAAATATGCATGACCTTTAGAGCGTTTTGCATTTTTATCAAAATTTTTCAATTTTGGCAATTGTATACATGAACTTTTTTAATTTTACAATTTTATGTATCGACGTGTTTTCCGTCAATTACCACATCAAAACGACGCTGTTTTGATCACCTGAGATTGTACATGTCATTAAATTTTTGACGGAAAGCACATCGGTGCATAAAATTGCAAAATTAAAAAAGGTCCATGCATATAATTGCTAAAATTAAAAGGTTTTGATAAAAATGTAAAACGCGCTAAAGGTCATGCATATTTTTACAATTAAGCCTTTTTCAAAACTCAAAAATTAATTTTTTTTTTTTTTTTTGTAAAAGGCCGTTTGGCCACTGCAATGCGAAACGAGCCTTAGATCTGCTGAATTTTGGGAACCAACTCATGCCCTTTTCATCCAACTATTTTATTTTCCTACTACTACTCTTGAGTGAAGATTGTGCATTTCTTTATTAGACCAAATTGTGGAGAGTTTTAAGGCAACCAGCAGCAGTTCTTAAGAGATTGACCTTTTCTAAGAGAGGTAAGGTTTCATTGATAATAATTATTGCTATAGTTTCAACTGTTGCTGTTCATGGTTGTTAGTGGTTTAAGCACATCAAACCCACCCACTTTATACATTTTTCCCCTCCATATGACATAGACATTTAGAAGAGTTCAAGCTGTCCTTGTCAGCTGTATTTTTTTTTGGCTATTTAAATTACTGAACAACCCAAATTTAAATTTTGGATTTTTTTTGTTTTGCATTAATAGGTATATATACATTTGACGCATCCTTAAAATGCCTTGCAACTTACTACAACACATTGTTTTAAGACAAAATGCAATGAATAAACCTTGAGAAACAACTAATGGCAAATCAGTAACTTGCGTTGTGTTCAAGGGGATGACTCCTATTTCTTAAGAAACTGGAAATAGATTGCCATTTGCTTAAACAGAATGCACCATCAGGTTCTTACATTTTAAACCACAAAACTGCATTTTACATTATTTCTAGTGGATCAACCACAGAGATATTTTTAGATTAAAAATAATATCTGCACAAAATACAGGAGAATTATATATATATAAAAAAAAACAAATATACAACATGGTAAAAGGAGAATACATTTTAGGCACACATCAGGAAATATAAAAAAGAATTTATCAAATCAGCTTCTGTGCTAAACTATTGCTTAAATAAACATCTTGTCACATCCTTATAGCACATCTAACTTTAATGTCAAACCAACCAGTGTCATTTCAAGCAAATAAAAAAGTGAGTATCCATTGCTGTCTTATTGAAGTGTCAAAAATTAGAAAAAGTTTTCTTAATTTCCACAGGAATATTGTTCACCCTTACCAGTCATGTATAGGTAGCTCAACTGAAAAATGCTGTCCTCCATTTTTCTTGTTCACATGTAAAAATTCCACTTGCAATCAACTAATCCAACAGGTTCCCATTTAACTGACAGGATGGCAAACTATGATACATGCATTAGTTCACGGAGGTATGTCTTCATGGACCCATACTCACATGAATCTGTTCATTTTCATGCGAGTATGGATTCATGAAGACCGGGTCCAGGTAAGATTTTTCCTCAATACATGATGGATCAGCTCATTGATAGCTGATCATGCCTTCAAGAGGATGAGTCCAGATATAGAACATTCCTTTACCTTTTCATTCAGTCTAATCCTCTTCTTTTTCCAATACTAGAGTAACATACCAGATCCCCTAATTATCACTAATAATGAATTTAACATTTCATAGATTTCTTTGGACTGAGAATGTGATGTGTCTCCAGCAATGAAAGAGTGAGTCTGACCTCGAATTGCAATCCAACTAGTTCCTGGTGGCTTTTTTAAGCCCTCTTCTTTGAGCCACTTTCTTATTTTTCTTACCTCTGACCAAAGACCTGCTGCTGCATATATGTTAGATAACAAAATGTAATTCCCAGCATTCTCTTGTTCTAATTCAACGAGATGATTAAAAATTTCTGAAGCTAGTTGTGTGTTAGAATGAACTCTACAGGCACTGAGCAGAGCTCTCCATACCGATGCTTCTGGTTCAATAGGCATGGCATTGATAAATTCTCTGGCTTCATCTAAACGTCCATCTCTGCATAATAGATCAACCACACAACCATAATGAGCAAGCAAAGGGGTCACCTTAAAATCCTGAACCATGGAATCAAAAATCCGTAGACCTTTTTCTATCAAACCGGCATGGCGACAACCAGATAGAACAGATAGGAAAGTCACCCCATTTGGCTGGAAACCTTCTTCTAACATCTGCACAAAGGCGAGTATCGCATCATGAGCAGAACCATGTGTTCCATAGCCAGTTATCATTGCATTCCAAGAGATTATATTTCTCTTTGATAAGGTTCGAAAGATCTTTTCAGCATTTTGCACACTACCACATCTTGCATACATTGTTATAAAAGCATTTGCGAGAGACAGATTTGAACTAAGAGGGGAAAATCTTCGTGCTGCATAAGCATGCACACATTGGCCATGGGGCAGATTGGCAAGATCAGTGCAAGTTGATAGAATGTTTATGATAGTAATGGAGTTAGGCTCTACTTCTGAAATCATACGGTTGAAGAATACTAAAGCTTCGTGGGTTTTATCGTTCTTGACAAATGCAGCAATCATTGCATTCCACGAGATCAAATCTTTATCAGTTAAGGACTTGAATAGATACATTGCTGTTCTTTCATCACCACAATTCATATACATATCAGTGAGTGAAGTGTTCAAGGAGAGGCATATTTCGATACAGTGTTTTATAATAAAAGCATGAATAGACCGCCCAATATTTAGACATGTTTCATCTCCACAGACAGCAAGGAGAGAGATCATTGTATGAGAGTTAGGATTGATTTCTAATTCTCTCATCATACCAAAGAGTTCCCATGCCTTACCTCTCATATTGCTACTGGAAAGTGCCAAGATCAAAGTGTTGTACGAAATGACATCCACTTCACTCATCTCATTGAAAACTTTCAGAGCATCTTCCATTGAAGTAAGATCTGAATACATACATAACAATGCGTTTCCAATGGAAGCTTCCATTCCCATTCCACTCTTGCAGGCAAGGGCATGGAAGCTTCTACCTATTTTCAAGCCATCATTAAATTCTACACATAAAGACAACATGACAGCAATAGTTCTTCCATCTTCTTTAGTTTCCAACCGCATTGTACTAAACAAACTTTGTGCTTCCTCGTAATGATCATAATGAATGTGTGCAGCTATCATAGAATTCCACAAGGCAACATCATGAAAGGTAACAGTATCAAATAAATGACAAGCTAATTCTAAGCATCCAACTTCAACATACATATTTAGCAGAGCGTTTTGTATGAATAAATCATCACCATATCCTAACTTAATAGCCATTTGATGGATTTGCATGCCTAATTGAAGAGATCCAAATTCAGCACTTGCCTGAATGACAATCAATATTGTGACCATGTCAAAGCCAATCCCTTCCTTAACAATGTGAACAAAAAGCTCCAAAGCTTTGACAAAATCCCCATCTTCAAAATACCCAGTAATCATAGCATTCCAACTTACAGGACTACGCACAGACATCAAATCAAACACAACGCTCGAAATTCTCAGATCAAACTTCAAATATAACCCAAGTAAAGCAGTGCCCACATGAGGATACAAATCAAAAAATCCATTCCTTAAGCAATAACCATGTATCTCCTGTCCTAATCTAAGTTCCAACAGCCCTTCACATGCCAAGAGCAATGCTAGTAAAGTACGTGAATTTGGTTCAAAACCTTCCAATTGCATTTTCTTAAACAACCAAATTGCCTCCTCAAAACGACAACAACCCACATACCCAGATATCATTGCATTCCACATAACCAAATCTCTTTCACTCATATCAACAAAAACTTTATTAGCTTCACTAACATGCCCACATTTACAGTAAAAATCAACAATAGCAGTTCCAACTTTAACATCTTTGATCAAGCTAGTACCTTTAATACTAGAATGTATCTTCTTGCCTCCTTCAAAAGCATTGAGCCTAGTGCAAGCCTTGAAAATGAGTGGCAGAGTTGTATTATCAGGTGATACATGAAGAGATTCCATTTGCATGTAAGTGGAGAGGATAGCATTGTCATTTTTGAGCTTGGCTTGATACTTGATAATTGCATTCCAATCCTTGATTTTAGGTTCTGTTTTGATTTGGGTACTTTGTTGTGAGGGAAAGGAAGGTACTTTTGTGGGTTTTAAAGAGAAACAAATATTCATTATCCAGTGGCAATTTCAGATTTGCAGAGAACAGAAAAGTTGAAAAATTTCAGCAGAAAGATATGGATATGGTTGTTTATTTATTGAACTCGTGGCTCAGAAGATAGAGAGATATATATGCAAATAAGAGCAGTTGGCGACCGTTAATAATTAACTTAGCAACTGGGCTAATGGCCCATAATTGTGCTGAACATTTGATGGGAAAGATAAATAAAATTTATTAAAATTTAGGATTAATATAACTTAAATATAGCTCTAAAAAAATAAAATTTATTTTAATCAAATACAATGCGATATACTTAATAGTTTATGGTCAATAGAACTCACCATAATTAATCACACTCCCACCGGCCCAAAATAATAGATATTTTTGAATGGATTAAAAAATTTAACAATTCAATATAAAATTAGTATTATTTTTCTTAAATTGTCTTTATTAGAACTTTAAAATGTTATTTATGAGTTAAGTTTTTTTAATTGAAATTAATATTTTTAATGTAACAAATAAGGATATTTTAGATTTTATATAATTATCTTAAAATTATCTATTATTTGGGACATCAAATTAACTAAAAGTGACTATTATTTTGTGATGGAGGAATAGTTCATATGAAACCGAAACCGAAACCAAAATTCTGGCATGTAAAAATCTTTTATTCAACCTCGGAGGAACACTAGCTATAGACAAATAAGGGAGTGAGAAATGATATGTTCAAAACAAAAACATAAATATACATTTCAATTTGTTCTCTATTTCTATAAAATTTGATCTAAAACATTTACAGTGGACATAAGGGAGGATAAATTTTTGGCATTTCAGGTTAAAGAACACAAGAATAATCCAATGGAGGAAAGACGGATGCTTTCATAACCAAATAAATGTATCTATTAGAATGAGAATTAAGTTGCAAATTCATAAAAACATTGCAAAAGTAATGTCTACAGCAATACTAAGCTGGCTGCTACAAACTCCTGAGAAAGCGCCATGGTCCTGTTCCTGTCCCTATCCTGCAAATGAAAGAACCAAACGTAAAAATGGAATCTTTAATGACAATCTCTTAAATTTTCCCTGCAAAGAGTTGATAAATGTTCTTCTGATAAGAATTCATAATGGTGTCAAGGGCCTGTCTAAGAACTTGAAAAGAGAGAAAAATGTATAGTAGATAGTAAAATAATCACCTCCAGAAGCCAGCAGATGCACGAAGACTCATATATATGGTAAGAGCTACCCAGATACCAATGAACTTATAAGTGGATGACAGAAAAAGCAAACACAAAATGCTTCCCATGGCTACCAGAACCTGGAAAAATAAAGAACAGCATCAAGCTAAGGACATCAATAACTCGATATTGAAGGTATCAAGAACAGGCTGAACTCTTGCCATGGAGTATGCAGAGTATGCGAAATCAGAAGCTCCAAAGTTGACACCATCAAATACAAATGCTAAGGCATTGATTGGTTGAGTTCCTGCAACAAACTAAATATAGACGGGGAAAAGAAATATTAGTTCCAGTATGTTATCCGAGCTTGAAGAGACCGATTCAAGAGTAAGAGTTCTAAGAGCAGATACCGGAATGCCTATACTGATCATGTGAAGAACATTGACATCACTTGTGAATAGTCTTGCTCCAAATCTCAAACATAGTCCCAGTACAACAGCAAGCATTAATCCAAGAAGCAATCCCAGCTGCAATTTACATTAAAAATTAGCAGCTTTTAGGTGAAAAATTATCTTCAGAAGTGATTTCAGTTTTTGCCAAATTTACAGCACCTGTAACACGCGAGATGCGGTGGCTGTTGCTTTGTCATAGTCCCCTTTGGCAAAGGCACTTGCAAGTAATGCCTGAGTGTATTAAATAACATCAACGCACACCAAGTCAATTCTGTGTATATGAGAAGAAAATGAAAGGAAGATTATCTATTATAGAACAATCCTATCTAGAATACCTAGAATGATTTTTCACATTTTTCTCTCTTTTGTCAGGAGTTGTAATACTCCTAAATGGAGATTAACTAACCTGGCCAGCAACAGCTAATCCATCAGCGAGAAGAGAAGTGGCCAACCAAAGCTGCAAGCAGACTTGAAATGCAGCCATGGATGTTGATCCTTGCCGTGAGGCTAATGATGCAGAAAGAGTAACACAGAAGGTCACAGCTATTACCCTCATCAATAAAAGAAAACCTGAAGATCAACAGGAAAAGAATTAAAAACAATGTAAGATTTGAACAAATAATCCCAACATTTTTAAGAGTGGGAAGGAGGAAACTCACCATTTTTAAGAAATCTGCCAAATTGCATATGTTCTATACTAGGCGGTAAGAGATCCACTTGTCTCATTAATCGCCACAAGAGAATTACTGAAATCAAATATCTGTAATCACCACATATAGAAAAATAAGACATGTGAATGGAGAAAATATGTTACTCCAATTCATTTGTAAGCCAGACAGCAGATAGTAAATGCATATAACTTACTGGGACATAACATGGGCAATGGCTGCACCACTGACTCCAAGGTGGAAAACAAACATAAAAATGGGGTCTAAGATTATGTTTGTCACATCTCCAGCCACTGCAGATTGAATAAGATAAGCACAGAGAATTAGAATAACGTGGAAGTGATCAAATGGTTGAAAGATCCAAAATAGTTGAAGTTTGATAATGTTCATAATTGTGATACAAGCACTACAACACGTACCAGTGGCATATAAAGGAGTCTTTGTATCTTTAAATCCCCGAAAGACCCCTTGCATAGCCAAAGAAAGGAGTACTGCAGGAGCACCAAGTGACCGCAACGTCAAATATTGTTGAGCAGGGGTCAGCATAGGCGAATCCTATGGGAACACAAACAGCTCATGGTTACAGCCAGCGTGGACAAGTTGAAATCTACCTCTCTTTTTTTCCCTTAAAGAAGAAGAACTTACAGAACTGACTCCCATGAAGTTCAGCAATGGTTTTGCTCCAGCTATGAGGAAAATAGCCTGGATGCAGCCAAGGATCGCACCAATAACCAATGCGGATGAGGCTGAGGGGATATGCTTTTTTCTATTCTCATTGTTAGCAATATCAAAGCTGATAAATGATTTTGATTTATATGTACCATTAGAAGAGTCTGATAGATAGAACATGACAGCACAAAAAGTTGTTAGCCTTACAAACTAAGCAGAGAAAAGAGAATTTCACTAACCAGAATTCAGATAGGGAAAAAAAAAACTTCATTAAACCATGCAAAGATCCAGTTAATGGAATTATCATAGATAAAGAAAGGGGAAAATATGGTATAGCGTACCATTTTGTGGGATCAATTCTTTACTTTCAAAGTCTACAGTTGATCCTGTTTCCAAGGATTCACAATCTTGTACATCAGGGCTCACTGTTCCAATTGTATCTTCTTCAGCAACAAAGGAAGTTGTAATGCTGACAAGTGGAAATATTGCGATTCTTGATACTTGATTGAATAGAGCAATGGAAACTCCAACAGCAGCTAGTTCTACTGGACCTGGATGAATCATAGTAAATTAGAGGCACGTGCTTCCCCAATTAATGGCATAATTAGAAGAATATAAACATCATCCTCCAGTAAAAATGATGTGTCAGAGTTAATTTCATCATGGTCCTAATATAATTTGTTTAACAGACAAGGGCCAATAAGCAGAAAGAATAAAACAGTAAATATGAGACGGTAACAGCAGACTTGATTAAGAAATAACACTCTAATCGCTCGTAATAGCAAGTTTATGCATATCCTTGGCCTAGGAAAAAAATCAACAGTAAAAAAAATTTACCTATTCGGCCAATAAAAGCTGTGTCCACCAGAGAAGCAATAGGGTCAGCTGTCAAAGCCAATGCTGCAGGCACTGCTATTTGTGCAATTTCTAAGCCGAGTTCATCCCGTTTAAGGACCTTTCTGTTCATTCCAAACAAGAAACTCAAAATTCAATGCCTCTTAAAACTTAAAAAGATGAAAGTTTATGAAGAATGAAAACAAGCGCCTGTCCTAGAAATATTCAGATAATTGATGGCCAATATAAACTTGCAATTTGTTCAAGGCCTAGGATTTTGGCAGTGAATTCAAATGATTTGTGAAGAAATGAAACAAATACAAACCTGAAATCATTAAAGAAAATGCATATGGGCAGTCTGTTCTTCTCCATAGATGGGTATTCATCATCTTTTCCGGACATCATTAGGAAGCCAAATTACCAAACTGACATCTATAGGAAGCAGGTTAAGCCACTGGTGACAGTTGAGACACGGCGGCACCCGTAAAACTGCATATATAGCAACAACACGTGTCCAAAAATCAATCATGTTAACAAATATAATACTGGTCAATTTTGAACCTTGTATATCATATTTCATCAATTCAAACTTCCTAAATAGAAATAGACCCACTGAAAACAGAAGTATTATTATTAAAACTTCAAAGTCCAGAGAAAAAGCTGCACCGTTCAATTTCAACAGAAGACCCCCATGAAATCTTTCACATAGAAAATAAAATGGAGCTAATAATAAATCCATCGAATTCAAAACACTAGAAAAAAAAAATTGAATCTTTCTCAAAAACTTCAACTTTTAAAAGACTGAACCAAATGAAGTAGGACACCCTTTACAGAGCTAAAAAAAACAAAGATACAAAAGCATGGCAATCTGAAAATAAATTTAATCAATGAAACCAAATAATAAGATCACACCCACCTAACTGAAAAATGAACAGTTCAACTTCAACACCTAGTTCTCATCGAAAGATGAAGTTGTTGTATATAAGTATACTGTAATTCATGCTTTTTATTTGACAGGGAGAGAGTTACTTGTCTTTAACCAAAATGGAACCTTTTCATGGCTGTAAAAATGGAGCAAGTTAACAGTATGAGAAAATACCAAAAAGGAAGGTACTTTTCTTGATTAAAGAAGCATTTGTTTCCATTGGAATTTGAAAGGACAATGAAAGCAGAGAACAAGTGTCATTATCAGGTTGAAGAAACCATCGGTTCCATTTTTCAAATCGATAGTCCATTAATTAATTAATATTCACTCACCTTGCTAATGACATGAACCATACGATGCGAAGTCATTTGCTATTTGCTTTACACCATTAAATTTCTTTCTTTCTTTCTTTAGCCTCTATAAAGTTAAAGAAAAGTGTTTAATGTCCCAATTCACTAGGGATATTTTTATCTCTTAATTTAAGTTTGTTTAATTTTTTAATACATATTTATTAATCATCAATTTATAATTTATCAATTTTTTATTTTTAATTTACATAAACACTCATAAACATCCTTACTGGGATGTCCCAATTTGAAATATTAATAATTATTGAAAGTTTAAACTTTCAATTCCATAACGCCTAAGCCTCACGCAATTATTGTTCTCCATTCCCATTTTATTCTCTTAACCATATTTAAAAAAAATTGAACCGGATTTTTCATAAAAATATAAACATTTTATTTTTATATTAAAATTCTGTAAATAATAGCCTGTTCAAAAAAAATTTTATAAGTATTACTGCCTCCGTTCCATAAAACATTATATTTTATTTACTATTTTTTTACTTATAGATATAATTGAAATTTAAAATAATAAAAGTTAATTAAATTTTCTATATATGAGTAATCCTAAATTACAAATAATTCGATTATTTTATACTTCTAACTTCTCGTTAAAATAATTAAGGTTCTAATTTTTTTGAGAAAAAATATTTTATGATAAGGATTTACTAGAGTTTGAAGAATCTATACCATTAAATTCTATACATATTTTTGTTTTTAAATAGTTACATAACAATTTAAGGTAAATTGTCCAATTGTATACGCACACGCATACGCACACACGCACACACGCACACACACACGCACACATGCATCCACGCACACGCACACGCACACATACACCCACCCGCATGCACGCGTACACATATCATATTTATGTACAGTTAAACCTTCCTAAATTAATGAAAAATTAATTCACTGACTCCGTGGAATGTGTATAATTTAATAATTCTACTATCTATTATTTAATACAAAATATTATATACTTACATGTATATATTAATTTACAAAATCACCGTTCCCTATGTAAAACTCATGTATATTGCTTATTTTTTTAATAGTTATTTATATCTCAACATGTATATATTTAGAAAATACTTCATAATTTATAAAAAGTAAAATAGTTGAGTAAAATATACAAAAAAATTCCTTTATTGATAAAAAAAGTCTCCTTTTACAATTTTTTTCTTCATATTAATTATAAAAAAATACATAAAAATACATAATGAATTATATGATATTTTTAAATGAATGTTCTATAAATTAATAACCTCTATTATTTAATACATTTTTGTCTCACTGATCATATTAATTTAGAGAGGTTCTACTGCATATAGTTATTTATAATTTGATAAATAATTAAATCGGTACTTTATATATGTGTGTGTGTGTATTCATGTGGAGAAGCTTTTATTTCAATTTTATTTTTATAGTTTGATTGTAGTAATATATTAAAATGATTAACCAAAAATTAGAAAAAGGTAAAATACTCCTAATTTTGAAGTCTTAAATCCCAATAATCCTTGATTAAATGATGACATGCTCTAAATAAGTTACTAAAAATTTAAAATAAGTTATTTTTATTTACAAGTTAGAACCATACATAAACTAAAAATGAGAATGATAGATTAAAAAAATCTCAACCATGAATAACGAAAATGTAGTTAAAATATCGATTATATGATATATGGACAGCCCCATGCTCTATGATCACTATCACTATTTAATTTTGTTTGTTCAAAGTTGTAAGATCTTATGTTGATTATGCTAAAAAAAGTTGTAAAATCTTAATTTCTGTTGTGTGAAAAAAATTACTCAGACCTCACTGATTTTTACAAGAATATTTAAATTTTTATTTGTTTTCTTTTGTTGTCATTTTTTTTTTATTATTCCCTCTTATGTATAAAAAAAACTTTAAGACCCTAAGGACATAATACTAATTAAAGAAATAATTACAAGAGTTAGAATACCGGAATAAAAAAATGGTTTCATAAAAATATAAACAGCCCTAATATGTGAAAAATATTATAATAAAAAAAGAAATGAGATGTAATTCACTCTCATTAAAGAGGAAAAAAACTAAAAACAAAGACATATTGGTATATTAATAGTGGATTGCATCGGAGTGTGATTATCAATATTGACGGAGTTTGAAAATCGCTACCCTAAACTCTATTACTCTCTCCATCCAAAAATTACACATACACTACTATGAACAAAACAATTAATCATGCATACCCACATCATTACTCATGTCATTAGCATCATAACATTGTGTGATACATTGCATAATATATTGTGGTAGAAGATTATTGTGTGTAGTAAAGTTTATGAAAATTATGTTAGAATAAGGACCTAATTATAAGATAGTTAAAGGAGTTATTTGTAGGAAAAGTTTGAAAGAGGGTTTAGTATAAATTTTATTGGCTATGTGGAGAGTTATTATTATTATTATTATTATTATTATTATTATTATTATTATTAAAAACAAAGTTAGTGGAGGAATCTACTTACCTTACCTGTTGCCTTTCCTTTCTCTTATTTTGGTTCTTTCTTTCCTTCTTGTATTTCTTCTTCTTCTCTTCTTCTTCCTTACCTATTATCTTATGCACTTCCACTCTTCTCCATAAAAAAATATTATCAAAAATTATTTTTCTTTAAGGCTTTGGATTAAGTAAAGAATAATTGAAGGTTTAGAAACTTGATTGAGGTGAGTTATTATCTCTTTATAGTAATTTCATTAAATTAGGGTTCATGTAGGAATTTGGGGAAACTCTGGTTTTAAGTTGTAACCATATAATTAGGACTTTATTAAGTATGAATCATGTATTAATTTGTAGAAATAATATTATTTTAAAGTTTATTACATGAATTTATTCAAGTATAAATTTCTGTTTTTATACTCTGTTTACATGGGATTAAGAGTAGCTGTATTAGAAAAATTATAACTTTATTTATACAGATGATTTTGAGGTGATTCTTGTTGCTACAGTTTCTAATTTGATGGAAGTATAACTCTATAAAATATTATAATTTTAGTAGGTATATATAATTTCTGGTGAATTTTTAAAGTCAGTACCTGGAAGCTGTCTACATGCACATACATGTTGTCATGTATTATTCATCTCATTCATAATATTAAATCATGTATAGGTACTCATTTAGTAAATTTTTATGATGTGGGCAGATTAATGATGAGAATATGTATATGTTTGTTATTGAATTGTATTTTGAATTTATTATGTGAATAGGTGAATCCAAAGGTAAGAAAGTTATAAGAAAATATCATTAGGACTACTTGTTGTCTTATACTTTTAGTAAGTATTTAATAGACTAAACTTTATATATATTGAGTGAAAATTGCTATGTTAGTTTGATTGTTATGTTCTAGTTGATTGAATGATAGTTTTGTGCTCTTGGCTTGTTGAATTAATAGTGGATGATTTGGATGGAATTTTTATATTCATTAAGTTAATATGCTTTTGGTGGAATGAATTAATATTTGGAATTTGATTTTCCTTGGATGTTGAATTAATGTGATATTAATTGGATTGAGATTTTATGAATTGGTTGTGAAGTGAATTGTCTTGTGAAGTATTGTGAAGTGAATTGGTTGTGATGTGTTGTGAAGTGAAATGGTTGTGATGTATA
The DNA here is from genome assembly GCA_948193215.1 of Bocquillonia castaneifolia. Taxonomy (NCBI): domain Eukaryota; kingdom Viridiplantae; phylum Streptophyta; class Magnoliopsida; order Malpighiales; family Euphorbiaceae; genus Bocquillonia; species Bocquillonia castaneifolia. The sequence continues at coordinate 20,620 of CANYLF010313751.1, forward strand.
GTGAAATAAATTGATTATGATGGTTTTATGCCTCATATATATGTGAAAATTATGAGAAAGGAGGCTATGTATGATATATATATATATAAAAATATTACATTTCTCATAAGTGAAAGGTGGCTGTGTGTGATATATATAAAAAATATATATTACCTTTCTCATAAATTGAAAGGTGGCTGTGTGCAAATATATTACCTTTCTCATAAGTTGATCATTTATGTGTGGTGTTTGGATGATGAAAATTGATAATGTGGTATTATTGAAATTGCGAATTTATGAATTGATGAGAAGTTGAAGGAATTGAGATGACAATGTTTGGATGAGACTTTGATTGATTGAGAATGGAATGGTGTTTGTGAAATATAATTGTTTGTTGAATGATATTTGGAATCGATTGAATTGGGATTATTTATGAATTACTTGTGTGATTTATGAGTGATATAGTTTTGGTAATTTTTACTTAATATATTATTATTTAATAAATTAAATGCTTATTGAGTCGCCAGCTCACCCCTTGGCAAATTTTTCCAAGGTTTACGTGGTAGTATAAAGTCCTAGCTGTGCATTGCTCAAATTTTGCATCATCAACATAATCAGGTGGACGAGAGGAGATTACATGTTGCACGGGGCATTTGGGAATATAATATATGAATATAAATTGTGTGTGATGTAGTTAATAATGTAGTATGTAAAATGTATAAGGCTGTGTGAGAATTTGAAAGATGGAACGATATGCATATTATTTTATGCACTGTCTCAAATTTTGGGACTGTCATACCTCAGTTTGTGATGTCATTTGAAACTAGTTAATCCATAGTACTTCCTCTAAATTTTTGACCATTTGATACCTTAATAAGTTCCCTAAAAACCCTACAAAATTCAGGACAAAATTAATTCATTTAGGTGGTGAAATAATCTAAGATTTCAAACATGAAATACGGTTTTGTTTTTGCGTAGTTGTTGCCCCAATAGTAACTTTTTTTTGTATTTGATAGCTATAATTTTTCTAAATTGATTTTTAAGGTCTATTTAAGTATATTATGAATGAATATAAAGTTAGATTGAAGAAAAAGTGGATAAATTGGCCAAAATAATTTAAATACTACACTTTAAGAATTTTTTTTAAGTCTTATTAAACAGGTAAATCAATTTGAAGTGGTTCAAATATATTATAAAAATTATTTTCAAGCTAATTATGTGTTATAATATGAATATGGATATTATGATTTTGAGTGTGACACTGAGACTTTATTACATGTATCAACCATTAGGTTATAAGAGAATACTTTAGTGCAACTAGATATTCTGTTTAGTAGCAAGTTTGACTAATACTAGTATAAAATTTGAAGATGCTATTTTTTTTGAAGGATACTGATTTAAAGGTTCAAAAGTTTTCATATTTTAAAATTTTTAATGAATGGATTTATATTGAATAAGTTTGTAAAATATATATGTAAGTCATATTTATTAAAAGCAACCAAATAAATTAAAGTCCAATAATGCAATAAAGTATATTATCTATATCTACATCTATATGTTATAGTAAAAGTAATGGCCAACTACCAAAAGAATTAACAATAGTAAGTCCACCTTTATTCTCTGTTTGGTTTAATAGGAAATTGGAGGAAAAATAATAAAAATGGAAAAATGAGAAAGAATTAATTCTAGTGTACAAGTGCCTTCTGCTTTGAAGATTAAGGTATATATTGTGTTTGCAACTTTATGTCTCTTTCTCGCACTTATCAATATTTTTTTTTCTCTGGTCTGCATTGTTTATAGACAATGATAAACCAAATTAAGATTCAAAAGTCCAATTTGGCCACGAAAATAGTCGTACTTTTTTCCTAACTTTTATTTGGAGACATAAGTAAGGCAGAATGTGGTCTTCGTATAGGGTTCCAAATTTATGGTTTATAGTTCTACCAATACATGATAAGGGTTAGCGTTTGTCCTAAGATGATTCCATGTGGATCCCACCTTCCACTCACTTCGTTCTTTACTAGAATTTGCTCCATTTCCATATCAAATTTTTGCTTCACATATGCTTGTGCTGAAATTATTACTGCACCCGCCCAACCCATGTTATGAGTTTAGGCTTCAAACTTTTTCTTTTCATTCTTCTTTCAATCTCACTTTGAATAATAATAATAATGATGATAATCACCCTATTTTAACTTGCCCATGAGGTTCAGACTCCAAATGGGCTTACCTTAACCTTTATTGGTCCTAATATCTTGATTTTCAAGATGAGGAGGTATCCTAAATAAAGAGGGATTCCCGTTTTAAGGGAGATTCTGATTAACCTCTAAGACTCCAAAACCTATTAGGACAAGGTTTCCTATGACTATGGGGGAACAGTTCATCTAGTATATAAACCCTTGCCCACAAAGGGTACCAGATATCAACTTTCTAGCCTCCATACATACACCTAAATTCTCTAAGAATATTACTAACTTGAACGTCGGAGTCAGACCCTGGGGACCTCCCCAAGTCTCTCCTTTTTGCAGGTTCCGACGACCTTTGGCGATCCATACAACCCTCAGACAAGGAGAAACACCCTGAATGTTTCTAATAATAATAATAATAATAATAATAATAATAATAATAATAAATGCATCAAAACCTCAGAATAGAAATATATAAGATTCATGTCTTATAATCGCTCAAGAAATAATTTATACGGTAAAACCTTTATATAAAAATACTCTATATAAGAATAACCTCTATATAAGAATAAAAAATTTCGGTCCCAACTAGGGTCAGTTATAAATAGGAATAACTTATATATTGTATTAAGTTATAAATTTTTTTAACTTTCACCTTCATAAAAATTACCTCCATATAATAATATTTTATATGTATTTATATATATTTGTGTGTGTATATGTTACATATAATTTTATCTAAAATAAAAAAAATCTACATACATTTATTTAGTAAACTTATTTTTCTAAGTTGTCAAAGTATTTTTACAATTTTTAAGTGTTAAATGATTTGTTGGCATGTTCACTTTGTTGAAACTAAAAGGTTTCTAACTTTTAAAAAGGATTTGGACTTTTTAAATTTACTACTCAAATAGCTAATTTACCCTTTTTTAAGAAATTTTTATATATTTTTAATTATATGTCATAATTTTAAATATTATAATAATTAATTAGTCGAAAATATGACATATTTTTTTATAAATTATTATAAGAACTAGGATAATGCAAAACAATTTTTTTAACCTTAATTCTATTAAGTTATAACATCTTTATAGTAATAAAATTTAGAGGGTCCCAACAATATGACTGTATACAGGTTTTACTGTGGTCAAAACATATGTAATGAATCCTATAAATTTAATTCAAATCCATCTCCCCAGACTTAAAAAAAAAAACTTATTGTCTTATAAGTTGCTAGAATAATTGTAGCAGTATATTTATTAGTTTTTTTCAGCTTAAATTAGATTTAAAAATATCAATAATTTTCAAATTTAATTATTTAAATTTATATAGACATCTATCACTGATTTGCCACTTTGATATTTTAAATTTTTCTAATTTGCCCTAAAGATATATAAACTATGCATTTTAGTAATTTTAAACACTTATTGCTGACATGGAGGTTCATATATAAACAAACAATTCATGTGAAATAATAAGTATAAATGTTTTTTAGCCATGGGGCGTGGTTCAAGTGGTTAAACCACTTAGACTTGCAAGCTTTATGCTTGGAGGTCGAGAGTTCAATCCTTAGATCCGCATGGGGAGAATCTACTTCTAAATGGAATTTACATGATCGAAATTAGTCAATGCTCCAAATGAGACTCTGGACATCCAGGATAATAACAATTATTAAATATATATATATATATATAAATGTTTCAATGATAATTGCATGTTAGTTTAGGTTTATATGTTTAATAATAAAATGCATAATTTAAGTGTTTTTAAGGTAAATTGAAATTTTATAGTGTTAAAGTGACACAACGGTATAATTTAGGTGAGTTGTGAATTTTAAATTATGAACCCCACCCGAACCAACGAAGCCCTGTGGCAATTTCTATTTCTAATGGATGAACCCTGCACGGAAGGGAAAGGAATCCAATTCACTAGCATCCATTTTGAAAATTGGAATCAAGGCTGAAGAAAATATAAAGGAACAAAACAAAGAAATCAACATTGGCCATGGCTCATGGTATCCCTATTAAGCCTGGACGAGAGTCTAAAATCCAACCCAATCTTTTGTACTCAAAATCTAATCACAAAACAGAAAATAAGTACACATTACTAAATACATGAATTTGCATTCGAGTATTGTGAATTATTTAGTCCAGGGAATTTGATTTTTTGGTAAAACTATATACTAATATCATACTATAATAAGCCTTCCCTTTTGCTACCCATGAATCATGATGATGTCTCTTCACCATTTCCTCGAAAGGGCTGGACCTTAACAGTTTTGAACCTACTCCTTCCACAGTAATGGAAGGTTTCTGCTTCTTCACTACACTTAACGTTACTTGTAACATCAATCATCCAGCAGCTATCCGTAAGATATACAGGGTTTTTCGCTACAAAGTAACCTGAATTTAGGTACCACAACTATTGAGCTACTTCCATAATAATATTAGTAAAAGTAATTATATGAAATGAAAATCCAACAGCAGAAACGGTTTTGATGATTAGCCCTTCACTTTCTATTTTCCACAAACCAGAGGGGGCTAAAAAATAAAAAATAGAGAGAGTTGTGAATTGTTGGCCCCTTCTATGCCATGTCAAAACTTCAGGTACAAAATCTAGTTTCTGCTCTAAATTGACCATGTGTGTATCATCTTCCCATCCATTGAGGTTGTTCTGATTATTTCTTTGACAAAAAAAAATGGAGAAACAAAAATTAACAACCTCCCACTAGACAGCAAGCCAGAAATTAAAATCGTGAACAAAAATCAGAGCATCGGTAAATTGTCATGACCACACACCATTACCACAATCCAATAAACTTCCACCAAATTCCTCCAACTCCAAGCCAGATTAAAATGTTGACAACAGATATGAGAAACCCATAACCCCACCATTGGGCGAGAGGCACATAGTTGGCACCATAGAAAACAGGAGCAGACCCAATGCCGTAGTGTGTAAGGCCACCCATGAGGTTGGAAAGGAAAGACAGCACTATGGCTCCGAAATAGGGCGGAGTACCAAGAGCACTGGCAACAGACAAGAAAGCTGTAAACATAGCACCTATATGAGCTGCTCCACTAGCAAAGAAGTAGTGGGAGTAGAAGTATAGAAGAACCAAAATGCTGAATGAAAGATGCCATGAAAGACCCAATCCACCAACAAACTGTGAAAAGGTAAAAATAGTTCCGTTAGTAAGCATCTTTACTAAAGCTAAAATTTATTCAGATGCAACCTAAACATCTATATTGCATAATGCAACTTTAAAATTCGTATCTTGCTTCTGCAGAAATCTAAATGTAAGAGTATGATAAATATAACCATTGATGAAATAATTGAGCCAGTTGCAATGACTATGAGAAACAAGTAATCGGGAAAACACAAACCTTAACTACAGTTTGGCTGAACCAAGAGATCAGACCATACTTATTGAGATACCCAGCCATAGCAATGAGGGCAGCAAACCAAGTGAGTGTATCCCAGGCAACAGATTCAGCTAAGCACTCCTTCCATGTCACAACACCAGTGATAAGGAGGATAGATAATCCAAGAATAGCCGCAGTAACAGCATCTACATTAAGCATCCCTCCAAATACCCAGAGCCCCACCTATAATTAGACACGAAATAAAGAAAATCTTTTAGCAAGTGTGGAATACTGTAAAATTTCATTCCAGGCCAAATCCATGAATAAATCAGCTGCATCACATTAGTTTTGGCATGGAAAAAATGATAAAAATTTACATGCTTTGACACTTGGGCATCTTCCATAACTATAGAAAAACATGAAGAATTGAGCATATGTCCCCACGAGAAACAGATCAAACCCCTCAAAAACTGCACCTAGTTTTTGAAATTTTTTGAGGTCGATCTATATTCAATGCTTGGAACATATCAAGACAGAAAAAGCTACCCAAATCCAAGGCCCTAGTGTCAAGGTCCAAAACTACTCATTGCCAGCTGTATTTCAAACCGATTGTTCAGACTACTACAAGCTGGCTGCAAATAAGGAATTCCCAAGTCCCCTAAACAACCAAGCACTTTCATACCCAAGAAAATGGATCTAGGAATGCATATCAGGGGACTAGTTCAACTTTACATGCAACTCGATCGATCATACTATACCATAATGCAGACAGCAATCAAGGTCTTTATAAAAACACTATTTTACCAATCATTCAAGCAAAGAACTTGAGTAGATGCAAATTTATTCAGCTCTCCAAATAATTATATTTATTATTAAAAATGCATATTTAAGATCCATGTTACATTATGCAGAGATTTCAAATTGCTATAAACCAACATCTAGCCTAGCCATTATAGAAGTTGAAAAACAGAGTTTTTCCAGGAATTGACAAAATAGAGAATATTCAGCTCATAAAAATAAAATGAAACAAAATCCCCAAATATTAATGTCATAAAATCATTCAAACAGTCGATAAAAGAAATACCATTCAACTAACATTCACTCAAAAATGCAGAAAACTCCACCCAACTAACCTCTCAATTAAGAAAGCAATATCACTAAACTTAAACCCGAGATTTCAAATCAGTATCAACCAATTAACTAGCAATACGTACAAACAGACATAAAATGCGATATAAAAATTAAAAGATGATAATGAAAATGAAAATAACTATATATGTATACCGTTAGAAGAAGAGTGCCAGCCATAATAATCTCATTCTTAGTCATAGGGCCCATCTTGTCCAGCTTCTCCTTAGCCAATCTGGGAGCATCAGGACTGGTCTTGATAGAAGGAGGATAAATAACATACAAAAGCAAAGGCACAACAAGCAGAGAGACTAATCCAGGAACAAAGGCAGCCTTAGCCCAATCAGTCCATCCAATTGTTTGATTAATAGTATTTAAAGTCAAATTAGCACTCAAAGGATTAGCAGCCATAGCAGTTAAAAACATGGAAGAAGAAATGACTGATGTTTGGAAACAGGTTAACATTAACCACGACCCCAGTTTGTTCTCTGTACCATCACCGGTATTACTGCCGCAAGCAACGCACAGTGATTTAACCAACGGTAAAAAGATACCGCCGGCTCTCGCTGAGACTGAAGGGATCGCAGGCGCTAATAGAGCTTCACTGAAGACAAGACTGTAACCCAAACCCAAAGAAGAGGATCCGAATAATTTAACGAACTGATAAGCGATTCGGTTACCGAGTCCGGTTTTTATAAAACCACGAGCGAAAAAGAAAGCGAGGGCAATCAGCCAAGGGATAGGATCACCGAAGGCGGAGAATGCAGCGGAGAAAGTTAGGGTTTTGGTTAATACGGAGGCGCCAAGTCCGAGTAAAGCAACGGCGCCGAGAGGTAAAGGTTGAGTGATGATACCGACGATGGTGGCGAGGAAAATGGAGAGGAGTTGCCAGGCAAGCTTGGTGACGCCGGAAGGAACAGGAATGAACCAGAGAATGACACCTGTAGCTAAGGAGGCGATGAGTGGCTTGAGAGAGGCGCCTTGCCATGGCTGAGGAGCAGGTGGAGATACTGCTGAAGCGGAAGAAGCTTTGAGGGTTAAGTTAAGGCGTGTTTGTATAGGGGAAGGAATTGGTTTAGGAAGGAAAGGAATTGTGGAAGTGATTGAGGAAGAGGAGAGTTTAGGAAAGGGATTGGGAGTGGATCTGAGGTGAGTGAGGTTGCGAGATTTAAGAGATGGACGAGAATTGAAAGCAATGGAGCAGGAGGAGGATGTGAGGGCTAAAGACGCCATTTTTGGTTTAATGGCGTTTTGGCCTGTGAGTGATTTTAAGTCAGTGCCGGCTGCTTTTGGTTTTGCTGAGACTCAGAGAGACGAATGAACTTAAAAGGAAGAAAGAAAGAAAGAGTAGGTGTGTGTGTGTTTATACGGGCAGGGGAAATGAGATAATGGCCGTTAGATTTGGAGATGGGAATATTTTGGGCATCGGTAATGACGCCAAGAGGTGGAAATGTCCGTCTAAGATTTTCTGGTGGCAAAGAAAAGAAAAGCAAAGCAAAGCAAAGCTAACGGCCCAGTTGGATAATAATTGGACCCATTTTGGAAGGATGTTGCTAAAGTGGAGCATACACAGACAGTCACCAGGGAAGCTGCTGGTTATCGTGGCAAATCGTAAGTGGATAGCATCTCTAGCTTTTTTTGGTGAGGTGGACTGGTAACTGGACCAATGAAGTGACAGAGTGTCTGGGTGGCGAGTTCTTATTGGGTTGACTACATGCTAGGTCAGCGAAATTGGATGGCCAAGGGAGTTTGGAAGATACAGACCGGAGATCTGTGGCAAGTGAAAAGACGAGAGTGACCCTGGATATGGATGGAATTACAGAACAAACAAACACCACAAAAAGAGCACGTGGAATTTGGACTTTCTGGCAAGAGACATAACTAATAAATAGCAGAAGCACCATGAATTGGTGTTTGTGAGGCTGGGAATGAGATTGACAACTCAAGTAAGGAAATCCAACGAATATCACGTCACGGAGATATTTGTGGGTGTGGAATTAAATCTGGCCCTTTTTAAAGCCCAAGAGACTAATACTGTACCATTACCATGTCTTTCAACCATTCTTTTTCTTTGTTTATCTTTTCCACCTAACCAAACGACCCCTTGCTTCTTCAACCACTTAAAAAACGTCCCGGCTTTTCACTATTGTTGTAGTATTTTATTTTATTTTTTACCAATAGGCCTTTGGTCTGCTGAAAGTGCACCTTGTCCTAGGTTCAAAATCCCAGTCCTATTTATTTCTCAAATAAATCCTAGAGCCCATTGATAGGACCCATCAATAATAAGTGTGAAATCTTTATCTGCGGTTAAAAAAATACTAATTCTAACCGTTCTGACTTTATATGAGCAGTTTAATATAAGGATACCGGTAAAAAAAAAAAATAGTAGTATTTTTTAAAAAAACATAAATAAATGAGAGAAGTGAAATCAAATATAAGCTGAAGCACCTAAATGTCAGGCTTCGGAATTACCCAGCAGCTAGAGAAGCACCGATAGGCAGCTAATTGTTCTCTTTATGCAATTTGATAACATCAAATTCCATGCCATGTGTATACTCAAGGGCGGACCTACGCTTTACCTATGATAAACAATTGTCCTCCTTGAAATCTCAATTTCTTGAGTAATAATAGTAGAAGAAGACTCAAATATCTATAGTTGCCAATCGTAAGATTTTAATATTGCCCACCTTCTTCAACTAAATCCTTTATAAATAAAACATGAGAAGTCATCAACAGCACAGACTGATTTAAATTAAATGAGATTATAATTGAAAATCACTTTTAAACATGATTTGTTCAAAAGGAAAATATTTAACAATCGTAATTTTTAAAAACACTTTATAAGTTTAAGATTATCATTTTATCCCTTCTGATTTAAATCAATTTGTGTCATTGATAAAGTATTTATATAAAGTTATCAACAAAGTCCTTAAATTTACAATGGGCTATTATTAATTAACATTCCTAACTCTTTCTATAAAGTGAAGTGGTTTATTTGGTTTTTTAATTTACATCCATTATTTTAGATGTCTTCTTATAGAAGATTAAATTTAAAACCTAGCTTTCACGTTCACAATCACCTGTGTAAATGTGTAAAGAAAAGGCAAGCACAAATTCATGTAACTTTTGTTATCATCTCTTTTTTTTTTAAAAAAAAAAGAAATTATATTAAATATTATTTTAACTTGATGAGTGATTTGATTCTTTATTTTTTATATATAATCTTTCCATCTTTTATTTGTTTCATTAAAAAAAATATTTCAATTTAAGATTTACATGGAATTAATTCTCTTGTTATGAAATTGGTGAGAACTCAAAGGCATAGGTATATAAACTCATAACTTTGACTATTATTTGACCTATTTCAACTGCAACTATAAAATGAGTGTTTTCAGCTATGAAAATTATGAATACTCAATTACACGATAAAATTGGTGATGACTTTTTGAGTGATTATTTAGTAACATATACTGAAAAAGATATTTTTAATAGCATAAAAATAATGAAGCTATATTTCAATTACAAATGTATTCTCTTTTTTTTAATTATAAATTATTATTATTATTTTGCTCCCCTCATATAAAATTTATGGGTCCGCTGTTGTGTATACTGATTCTGCACAGTTTTTGCATGTGCCAATCCTATATTGGACACTAAATTTTTCTAGCGAAAAGTACAAAATATATATTCACACACACATACACTTAGTGGTTTTGTGATTTTTTTGACAAAAAAATATGGCATGAGATAAAATTATTACACTTTAATATATTATCAATTATTATTATTATTTTTTTAATAATCTATCATTCATATAATGTATATTGATGGTACTTTAAGTGAGAAAATTATTTTTCAATGATATAGTGTCTATTTGATTACTTAATTTTAATGTAAATTAAATTAATGTGTTTTCTTTTTTTATTAAAATTAAATTAAACAATAAATTTTAAAGCTTATTTTAAAAAATTTAAGCATTGTCTTAATGATAAATCACTTAAAACATTATGTAATTAAAATTTTATGTTATATCAATTGTGTATTATAAATTTTATGGATATTAATTGATATAATATTAAAGTATAATGATTTTATACTATAAGATACTTCTTTGTCAAATAAAAAAATCAGACTCCTATGTTAAAAATGATATAATTATAACGAACTTTCTTTGTAAAGTTTGACTCATATGATCACGGGTTCAGTACCTTGAAACAAGATGGTGTTTGTCATGTCCACACCTGACCTTTATATACAGATCAGTTTCACTTTAATGTGGATTGGGGTGTTATATTTTAATTTTAGCTTGAATTTTATTTTAAGATTTATATGCTTGTATGTTTTTTTTTTTGCTAAGTAACTTAGGAAGTATAATTAACATCCTAAATTTTTATTATTTTTTCACATTATTTTAATTGATTTTAATTGAAGTATAGATTTAATTTTTTTATCACTGATATTTTAAATTTGTAATAAACATTTAGATTTAGTATAAATTTGAAACTTAATAAATATGATATAGGGAGTAGATAGAATAAAAAAGATAAATTATCGATGCAGCAGCTTGTCTCAGGGGTTCAACTTCATGACGGGGCTGATGATGTTTTAATTTGGGGAACAAATAAAAAAGGGTACTCTTCTGCAGCCTTTACAACAGCATACCATTCCATGTTTCAACAATCAACAAGTAAGCCTATTTTATTGGTTTGGAAGACCCTTGCACCTCCAAAGATTGGTCACTTTTCATGGCTTGCATGCACAGGTAAAGCCCCATCTCTTGATTTTTTTTAGGTCTAGAAGTGTTTGTTTTCAATGTGGATTAATGTGTACAGCTTGCATGCATCCTATTGAAACAATTGATCACATCCTTCTTCATTTTGCACACTCTTGGACTTTGTGGATTTGGTTTGCTAGGCAGCTCAATCTTCATTTTGTTATGCCCCGAATTGTTATGTATTTTCAGATTCTTTGGCAATCTATGATGTGCAAGAAGCCTTATGGCAATTTCTGAAATGCACTATAGTTCTTTTTGTTATGGGAGATTTGAAAAAACCGTAATAGGAGGATTTTCAACAATGCAATGCCAAACATTGAGGACACATTAGTTAAATATTTTTCGCAGGCTGTTTTCTTTTATAAATTACGCAATCGTTCTTTTCCTTATTCTTGTATAGATATATATAGATGTTTTGGGGATATTTTTTGCTTAATTTGTTTGTGCCGCTTTTGGAGATGTAGCCTTTAGTGTGCGAAATCTCCTTTAGTTGGTTTCTTTTTCACTGCTTGTGGATTAATAATATTCATCATTTATCAAAAAAATATTGATATATTTATATTACTTATTTTTCTAAATTAATTTTTTTAAAGTTAGTTGTGAATTTTTTAAATTGAATGTTACTAAATAATAAAATTTATAATGTTTAAATATGAGGACGAAAATACTTATAGCATTTTAAATTAAATAGAACAAAAAAAATGTAAACTTACATATAAAATATGAAAATATTATTACGTAAGCATGGTCTACTATACTATATATAGACTGGTCAATAAAAATAAAACACGTATTTTCTTTTCCCCGTGATAAATTGTTTCTTTCACATTTTTTAACGGCAATAAGTATGGAAAAGGACAGGATTCGGTTGGCAATTTATCAAATGGAACTTCAAAAAACTTTTGTTTTCGTTTTGCTGCTTTCGGATTCTAAAGTTCATCAACAGTAAAAAAATTGGAGGATGTTAAAACTTTACCCATTCATCTTTTTTAATGGTTTATCAGATGTCTCCATAGCTCATCAACATTTCATCGATTACAAGGCAAAATCACTACATAATTATTTATCTATTCTTATACATTAAAGTTGGAGCAAAATTCACTGTAGTTTGTACAGTGAACTTCATTTGTTAAATGAACCCTGACTTTTGTTGTAATTACGATGGGTGCCAACGTTGTTGGTTGTAAATCTGTGTTCCTTTCCTACTGCCCTTTGCCTGTTTCGTTATATGTGCTCATTGCCATTAGTCTTTTTGATTATCAGCCATGTTTTCTTTGTGATTTACACCCGTGCCATTGGTTACCGGACTGTGAGAGTGTTTCTTGACTGGTGGTACAGGTGATTCGTTACTGCCTTACTGTGGGTGGATTTGAGATTGCTTATTGGACATGCTTTTATATTTGCTAGGCTCTTGTGACATTGCCAGGGTGTAACACCCATTTTTTATAACTATTATTAATTCTTAACGGTATGAATAAAATTAAAAATTTTAAATTATTTAAGTCAATTTATACACTTTTTCTTCAATCTTACTTTATATTCATTCATAATATACTTAAATAGACCTTAAAAATTAATTTAGAAAAATTATAGAAGTCAAATACAAAAAAGTTACTATTGGGGCAGCAACTATGCAACAACAAAATCAAAATTTATGTTTGAAAACTTATATTATTTCACCACCTAAACGAATTAGTTTTGGTCTGAATTTTATAAGGTTTTTAGGAGACTTATTAAGGTATCAAATGGTGCAAAATTTAGAGAAAATACTGCTGGTTACCAAGGTTCAAGTGGCATCACAAATTGAGGTAAAAATAGCCCTAAAATTTAAATCAATGTGGTAAGTGATTTAGGTAATACTTTATCTCTAAATTCTCATCATTTAAGCCACTGGCATATATTCACATTCTCATAACTAGATTACCAATCAAATTC
>CANYLF010313777.1:0-12397 GCA_948193215.1 Bocquillonia castaneifolia
AGAAACTCAATCTGAACAAATAAAAATGCAGAACCTAAATATGCGTTTCGCCAAAATTCAAACATATTTGAAGTTCAATCTTTTCTGTTCCCTGAGAAATTAAAGTAAAAATAAATACTACTCCAGTAGCTAAATAAATTATTACTGCAACTAATTAACATTATTATTATTATTACAGCAGGTATCCTACTGCAAAGTAATGACAATTCCCTCAGGTGGGGTGTAATTAATAATGTTGGTTTGTAGTAGTATTTTTATTAAAAATAATCATCAGAAAACAAAGCCATTTGCAGTCATTCCACCATCGACGCAAATAATCTGTCCATTTATGTAGGAGGCTGCAGGCATACACAAAAATGCTACAAGTGAAGACACGTCCTCTGCCTCCCCAACTCGCCTCAGTGGTGTTTGAGCCACTATTGACTTCAAGAAATGTTCATCGCTTAGAACCTGCAGCCATGCAACAACAAGTATTTTATTATATTATAAATTTGGAACTTTTATTTTACCACTAGGCCGTTCAATAAATTAAATTATTAGAGCCTCTCCTCTTGCTTATATTATATTTAGCATGTTAATGTTATATTATTTACTTTTGCTACTTCAGTTAGTGGGTATTAAGCCCTAATAAGAAGCAGAAAGAGATATTTAGGTATTTACAGCTTTCGTAAGTGGGGTTCTGGTGGCCCAAGGAGCAACACAATTAGTCCTTATATCATCCTTAGCCCACTCACATGCCAAGCTCTTTGTAAGTTGATTCATGCCCCCTGCACGCACGCACCATTTCACCCATTACGATAAATACTTTGAAAATTACATGTTAAATAAGAAAATTTCCTTTGTAAATGTAATGTAGTAGTAAGATCAAATAAATTAAATTACATACATACCTTTAGTCACAGCATATATGGATCCAGTGTTTACTGATACAACTCCAGCAACCGAAGATATAAAAACAATACTTGCTTCTTTTGAAGCTCTCAACAGGGGATGTGCTAATTGGCAGATGTTGTATGCAGATTCAAGGTTTGTACTTATTGTATATGAGAAATCCTCTTCACTCACTTCTAATGTTGATTTCCTCGGATTTGTTCCCACATTGTTTATCTACACAAGATAAAATTTACATAAAAAAATACTAAACATTATTTCTTTTTTTTTTTTACTTATAGCTAGAGAAGAAGACAGAAAAAAAAAAAAAAAAATCTGTCAGTTTCCTACAGAGAATTGTATCCACAAACAACAATAGTACAAATTTGTGGTGATTTTTAAGCTATAATTAATAAATATATACATGTGAAACTTACAAGTATATTAAGCTTTCCATCAAACACATGAGCCACTGTGTTTAACAGCTGCTGTCGTTGAACTCCTGAAGAGACATCACAAACTGAACCTGAAACTTCAAAACCTTTTGCTTGCCAGTCGTTTATGCATTCGGTTAGCTGTTTTTCATTCCTGGAGCATGTATGTATAGTTGCACCAAGTTCTGCTAGTTCTTCTACAATTGCATGTCTGATGATATCGATCATTCACACATATAGTTAAGTCAAGAAGCAAAACAATCAGACCGACAATTATTTGAAACACAAACAAACATTGCAAAATACCCAGTAAAGAATACCAACCCAATTCCTTTGGTGCCACCAGTGACAAGGGCAGTTTTTCCATGAAGACCCCATCTACTGTCCTTGGATATGGTTCGAGTTGAGCATGATATCTTAAACAAACCTGACTTGCATGGTTTGTAAACTGTAGCAATGGAAACTGAAATTGGAGAAATACCTAACAAAGCCATGCTTCACAGCTTAATTAATTAATTAGTGCAATGATATTTAATTCAATTCAATGTGCTACCAATTGTGTTTCAAGTAAATTTCTTTAATAGTTGAAACATGCCATGCTATAAATTAAATATTAGAGATGCAAGAAATTGTAAGGGAAATTTTTATTGTGGGTTGCCAAGAACAAATTGTAAGTTGAAGAATAGGCACTTGTGGCCAGAGACCATGAACAAATGACCATTTTATAGAGCGGTGCTAATTATTAAAGCTGTTTGTCTTTTTTGAACATTCATCCAGTTTTTTTTTTTTATCCTAAGTATTTTGTAATAATTAATTATACATATTCTTGCAATAATGCAATGCAATGAACCCATAAATCTTAGTATCTGTTTGAAAGTCATTAATCATTTTGTAATTGTTGGCATGCAATGAAGAAAAGTGATGGTCAGTAGGGTCATATAGCTGAATGATTTATTTATATTCATAAATTAATATGTAGTAGTGATATATGATAATAAAGAAAAATAAATAAACATGTAAGGATATGATCATAATAATAATACAAAAATAAATAAACATGTAACGATATGATTATAATGATAATAGTAGGTCCAAAGAAGACTCATCCACTTGCTGGTGGCTCAAATCCAAGCCTTTGATCGGCTTATCAAATTCAAAAGATTAGAAAACAGATACAATTGGCCATTCAATAAGCAATTGTATTTACTATATAAATAATTGATGATTTGATGGTCAAACTCGTACAATGTTAAGAAAAATGAGGTGCATTAATTGTTATTTTTAGTTAATAGGCAGGCAGTTTAAGAATAAATTAAGAACGAAATAGAGAAAGTAAATGGGAACTTTTATTGTTGACAACAGTGGCAGAATTGGCTAAAGATTATTTATGTTCAAGACGATACATATTGAGTTCTCAATAACGTATATATAGCTGAAAAACAGATGAAGTTTTCATTACTGTGCTTAAACTAAGGCTAATCGATTACTGTAACTAATTCTTTCGTTCAATATAATTTGAGACAGTCTGACAAATAGCATTCTTCGAATATAAATACAAATATTATGTTATTTGACCAATTATGTTGGAAAATGAGATTTTATAATGAGAGGAGCTGCTATAAGCACGTTCACATATATAAACAGTCTTTGAGGTGTTATCTTATTCAATTACTCTTTTATCTGCAAATAAAATGTAGGTCTTAGGTTAAAAAAAAATGATATCACCCAACACACCAAAACTAGTCGTCACTCTACCACTAGCTATAGGAGGCGTACTCCTATAAGAATTGATAATGTGCCTGCAACTCCCTTGATCTAGTTTCAATTCTTTATTTATAAGATAAAATAACACAAAATTTATCAAAATCTAAAAATGATAAAAAAATATATTTTATAATCCTGAATTTAAATTTACTTTTGAACTAGTTTTGTTAAATATAATCACTACTAGTGAATATTTTTTTGTAACTAAACAAAATCTCATTTTCATGTCTGGCTAAATATTGTTTTGAGGAATAAATTGAGCCACCACTAACCAACCTAAAGACTTCTAGATAATAGAACAATGTTGCCATTGGAAAGAAAATTTGAATATTTATTAATGTGCACAACTTGACATATTGGAGGTTTTGATGAACCGAGTAACAAAGTTCAGTTATATATTCTAATACAGTCCAGTGACTAACAAGCACAAGAAATTTACGAATCTCCACTCCAACAAGTATGCTCGTCATATGAGATGGTAAATCTAATAGCAGGCAATTTGAATATTTGATCATTCTGCTTTAATGCTTGACGAATATTTATCCCAGCAAAGAAGAAGAAACAGTAAAAATGGAAAATCAAATATTAAATATAACAGAACATAACAAGACGACCAGCAAATATTGCAAGGATTATCGTTGCATGAAATAAAAAGCAAAAAAAAGACAGACTGCTAAATCAAAATCCACATCGAGTGAAAGGAGATGTGCATTCCACAAGGGAAACAGGGAATAGAAAGCAATTGTTAAGTCCTAGTGGAGCTTCACTTGAACAGGGTCTCTGCCTACTAAGAAACTAGCATAAAAAAATCGGCAACTAGTTAGTTATTTTCCTCGTACAAAACATTGCTCTGATTACAAACTATTGCCGGTGATACAGCAGGAGAAACTCGTAGAACCACCATCTCTGGCTCATCATCAACATTTTGCTTCAAACACAGGAAAGGAAGGGAGGTACTAACATGAGTAAATGGAAAGGATTGTCACAGCTGATTAACTCTCCTTCGATTCTCAGGGGTAAATAGAAGATGTCAGGAAGCTAAATTTACTGAGAAGTCATCTGCCTCAAAAGCTAAGAAACCACTTTTAATTATGACTTGGAGAGAAACCATTCACAGACATCCCTCCATCAACACAAATAATCTGGCCAGTGATATAAGATGATGCAGGTAAGCAAAGGAATGCCACCACAGACGAAACCTCTGATGGATCTCCAAGGCGCCCGAGAGGAGTTCTGGAATATACCTCTTCCAAATATGCTTCATTGCTTAGTACCTATACGGAAGATGACACAGCAAAATAACAAAAAAAAAAAAAAAAACAGTTGTTATTTAAATATTTGTATTATATATGCAAATCTATATACTTAATGCAGGTTTATATGAGAAAACTAGTACAATACAGGATGAAAATCAGAACAAAAAACATTATAACCATCCGAATGAAAAAAGTTAAAGAAGTGTGCAATCTGAAACAACTGGCCAAATATTATCCAACAAAGCACAAGGCTAGCTAGGAGATGAGAAACTTACCTGTTCCACCATAGAGGTTTTGATATACCAAGGTGCAACAGCATTACTTCTTATGTTGTCTTTTGCCCACTCACAAGCCAGATTTTTTGTTAGCTGGTTGATTGCACCTGGGGAAGAAACAAAAAATCATTCAACTTTGATTAAAACTCTTGTAAGCTAAAATTGATAGTTGTCGGGAGCGCGCCTCAGGCGAGAGGCGACCGAGGCGATGTGGCCATCGCCTCAAACACCCTAAGGGGGGCGACTTCCCAAAGGCGTGCGCCTTCCTTCCGAGGCGAGGCGAGGCGAGGTTGAGGTGCGCCTTTTGGAATTTTTGTATTAATCCTATTATTTTTTAAAAATTAACTATGGGTAAATCTTAATCCTAGATTATATTGTTATAATATATCATCCCACACAATCCTATCACAATATATTTAATAAAAAACAAAACAATCAGATTTAGAAAAATAAAAAAATGGCAATCTCTCAATCTCTCTCATCTCATAAACTAAGGGGAAGAATGGTGGATCCACATCCACATCAACTATAAGGAATAAGAATGTTGAAAAAGCTTAAGGATTTA
Source organism: Bocquillonia castaneifolia (assembly GCA_948193215.1). Taxonomy (NCBI): domain Eukaryota; kingdom Viridiplantae; phylum Streptophyta; class Magnoliopsida; order Malpighiales; family Euphorbiaceae; genus Bocquillonia; species Bocquillonia castaneifolia. The sequence goes on from CANYLF010313777.1 coordinate 5,165, forward strand.
CAATTCTTGAAAGAGAGCCACTTCTTTAGTTCTTGAAGAAGAAATAGAGATTGAAGATGAGGAAGAATTTGAAAGTGATCATGGAGAATTTAAAGAAGAAGAAAGAGGAGAAAAAGATTTTATTGATGATGATGATGATTAGTTGATTGCTTAATTAAGAATAATAATTTAAACTTCTAAAATTAGTTAATTAATAGAAGGAATGAGGATTTAGAATTATAATAGTAATCTTTAGTTTTCGTGGAATTCAGAAAACATTTAAACTATTAAGTTCACCATTTCACTATGTGTGCATGGTTTTTCTATTTTACATTTAGAAACATTAATGCATACTTTATTCTATGAATTTTACATGTTTTTATTATGAAGATAGTGTGATTTTTTTGCGGCGCCTTTCTTCCAAAAGGCGTGCGCCTCGCCTTGTGCCTCTCGCCTCGGGCAATAGGACCCCTTGGCGCATCGGTGCGCCTCTCACCTTTAATAACTATGTATATATCAACTTCTGATATGTCCAGAGCTCTTGGGCTGGCATGAGTTAATCTTGTTAGTTGGCATGCAAAGCTTGAGTAAAAGCTTTTAGTACTAAGTGCATCAGATATGTGCTTCAAAATATAATATTAAGTATTGATAGTTTTTTTTTCTATATTTCAGCTTCTTTATGAAACATGTCTTTGTGTCTGGCTATTATCTTACTATGAACCAGCAATTGACTACTTGGCTACTTCTAGAAGCTTGCCGAGATTAATAGACGTTGTAAGGAGTTCCACAAAAGAGAAGGTGAGGTCTTCTTGTTTATTAAATATTCACTCTTCTGGCTAAAATATTTGTATCAGGCTGTAGTTAAATACTTTACCAATTATCAGCTTCCTTCCATACCCGTTTAATGCAGTTATATCCCTTTTCTTTGGTTAAAAGCTGAATATACACATCGGAAATCTGTGTATCATTTACTGCAGAGCTGAGCTTGTCCATGTTATTATTTTAGCAATTTGTATAGGTTATGTTTCTTCTGATTTTTTTAAGTTGGTTTTCCTGTTTTCTGCTAGGTTGTCAGGGTGATTGTATTGACCTTTAGGAATTTGCTATCAAAAGGAACTTTTGGTGCACAGATGGTTGACCTTGGTCTACCACAAATTGTTCAGAGTTTGAAAACACAAGCATGGAGTGATGAGGTAGGAGAAGAAAATTGCATACTCTTATTTCTTGGCTTCTTTTAGGTGATATCTTGGGGGTATAGACTAAAAATACAGAAGCAAATATTTGCTTTTCGTTTATTATCTTTATGAATCTTGGTCCTTGCTTGTGCTTGCCATCAAAGTGTAGTCGTGCTATGATGACTGGTTACTCTTATGAATAACCCTGACTTAAAGTAAGTATAAATTTAGCCTAAATTTTGTCATTATATTAGTTGGTCGATTATCCTTGAATATTGTTTCTATGATCGGTCTTTGTTGTTTGTTAGCTGTTCTAGTAGACTGTACACCTGCTGACCCAACAGTTTAGATGGAATATCCAGTTGAATTACTTTTTTTAGTTATATTTGTGGCTATACACATCTTTTATCTTTTTTCAAATGCACTTGAAAATTTTTAAAATCTTTGTTGAGCAATTCGAGTTCTATCAGTAATCTTTGATGCAATGCTTTGTACCTCTTTTGGGTGCTAGACATGCAAATCCTTTGTTCTCTAGTAAGCATGACAAGCCAACAGCTAATTTAGTAAATCAACAAGTAAAGCATTATAGGCTTGCTTTGACTTGATTTCAAAGAAGTCTGAGCCTAGCATCCTAATTATGAATGGATACTCGAGGCTGCTATGAACTTTCAAGAGTAATATGATAGAAGAACTGAGAAAGATAAAAGCCCCTTATATAAACTTAGTAGCCTAAAAAGTTGCACAACCGTTTTCAATGGAATTGCTACAGTATGGATTAAGTTTATTCTTTTGTGATCACTTCCATTGCATGATCTATTTTCTACCATTCTACCTTTCGATTATCTTAATGCTCAGTTTTTTTACCATGATCTTTACATGTTTTTTTCCCAATTGCTGCCTAGCACTCTTTTCCTTATGACTGCATTGATTCCTTTCTTTTACTTCATTGTAATTTCTCTCTCTGATTGTGCCCGTCTTATGTGGCATGTCTGTCAATTTCGAACTGAGCCAGTGGTTTCCTGCACTTTGTGCGTTATAGTTTTAGCAAACAATGAAGGGATTGTGGTTAAATTGTAAATGATTGGGGATTAATGCTGCATTCCATTTATATTAGGACTATTGATCATATGGTTCTGCAAAGAAGTAAAGAGTTGGTTCTTCTACTTCGTTGAACGAGCATCACGTAATTGTTTTGAATTTTCTCAGGACTTGTTGGAGGCTCTGAACCAACTGGAGGAAGGCCTGAAGGATAACATTAAGAAACTGAGTTCTTTTGACAAGTATAAGCAAGAGGTCCTTCTTGGGCATCTTGACTGGACTCCTGTGCACAAAGATCCTATATTCTGGCGTGAAAGCATAAAAAATTTTGAAGAGAATGATTTCCAGGTACTTTTGTGATCTTCTCATGTCTAGCACTTTCATGTAGTTTTTCTAACCGATCAAGGTTTGCACTGGTATTGGAAATTTGATAAATGGAAAAATACTAAGTACTTGGTTGAACCTAGACAAGACATGAGACATGGAAGAGGGAAAGAAGCAGGAAAACAAGTAGTCTTATTGCTTATATCTTCCGGCGCATATAGCAAAATTTGAAACTTCCTTGTCACTTGCTAGAGTATCCATGCTAGAGTCGGTTTTATTGCTGCAATAATTCTGTCCCTTTTAAAAAAAAAAAAAAAAGAAATTGGGGGATTTGGTAATTTACGCCCACCTAATCAATACATTGTCATTTTTACCTAAGAGTAGGGGAGCTATTTGGCATTCTGTTCTTAGGGTAATAACTAATTGGTAACATAAAGGTCTGAACAGAACAGCAAATGATACACAAATGAAAATGATCTTTTTGGCATTACAAGCACTTGTTCTAGTTTTACAAAGCGAGATTTCACTGTTCCCTTTTCACTTGCTCGGTTGCTTAAAATTAGATTAGCAGTGGAATTGAGGACATGGTGCATGTCTATACCCTGATATCTCACAAAGTAAACTAACTTGAACGCTGCTTGTTCTGGATTATTGACCTTCAAAATATGCAAATTCTGCAGTTCTAACCTAATATTTTCTGCCACAGATTCTGAGGGTCCTTATTACAATTTTAGACACATCTAGTGACCCAAGAGCTTTGGCCGTTGCTTGCTTTGATCTCTCACAGTTCATCCAGAACCACCCAGCTGGTCGGATAATAGTGACAGATCTCAAGGCTAAGGAAAGGGTGATGAAGCTGATGAACCATGAAAATGCTGAAGTCACCAAAAATGCCCTCCTGTGTATTCAAAGGCTATTTCTAGGTGCCAAATACGCTAGCTTTTTGCAGGTCTGATTCTTTGCTGGCGAGTGTGTAATAATAGTCTAATGCTGTTATGCCATCTGCTGATGGGACTGCTTAATTCGAATGGACCTGAAGTCGGCTATTTGGCACAGTGCTTATATCTAAGAGCTCATCTTTGTTAGACATGCAGTTGTGGAAAAACTGGAGAGATTTAGTCTGTTCAATCCGAACTATATCATCCAACATTATTTACATTCTGAGGTATATTTATTTATTTATTTCTTTCTTGGAGTGTCAATACGCTTTGTGATATCCTTGATTGATTAATAATGCCATCTTATGATGGGAAAATGTTTTTAGTTTGTATCTACTGCATTTCATTGGATCTTCAGTTGTGGTCTATAATTAATAACGTGCAACCTATTAATGTTGCATTTGTTTATAGGAAAATGCTTATATTTATACAAATTAGTTTAGCTATATTAAACTTTATAATTATAAATTGTTAATCTATAGAAATATCAGTGTATTATCAATACTTCCAGTTCATACTAAAAAACCACTGCCCTTTTTCTTATTTATTGAACTTTTTTTTTTCTCGTTTGGAAGCCTAAAGGTCAGATGGTGATCCATGTCAAGTCAGGCACTTCCTGAGTAAGCTCAAGAAGCTCTGCTTTCTCGATGCTTTTGTCCATGTGTCCAAACAAAATGCGAATGTGCAACATTTAGCAAGAGAGAAACAAAATATACGTAAAACAAAATATACGTTCAATTCTAAAGAAAAAAAAAATAGTAAAAAGAGGCTAAAAATTTAATTAAATAAAAATTAATCATTCAATGTCATGAATTTTCACATGATTAGTAACATAGAGATGAAGATGATCTGGTTTGAGGGGAATTAGTAGTGTCAGACACCAGAGTTAAGGTGAAGCGACCATTAGTCCTATGTGCTTCAAAGTAGTCATTCTGCTTCTTAGTTTCAGCTCTAATTATCAGCCTGCCATCAATATACTTCCTTACTAATCTCCAAGGCATTTCCAAAGAGGATAGTGGAGGAGGATATTCTTTCTTGGATTTTGTTTACTCCCAAAACCACTGTAATTACAGTGTTTTGGAGGAGGATATTCTTTCTTGGATTTTGTTTACTCCCAAAACCACTGTAATTACAGTGTTTTGCTTTCTTCATCTCTTCCATTATGTCTTCTTTCCTGCTGATAAATGCAGCACTCTTCACCTGAGAAAATCAGAAAATTCACCATTATTTGCCCTCAGAAAACTAGGCTGCTACATCTAAACGATGCTTCTACTGGATTTATAACAAAACTAAGGTGCTTAATTGGTTTTCTATTTCATGTGAAAGTAAAATAAAAATAAGCTTATCAATGAAATTTTTATCAGCGCAACTTCAATACCTGAGTTATCTTGAAAGGCAAGAGTAGTAACAAGATATTTCATTTCCACAAAAAAAAAAAAAAAAATTCTTGGCTCAATCTATCCTCCAATATATATAAAGACGAAAGAATGATAAATCTTGCTATGATCATCCATTGTGGATATTCCTGAAAAATAGAATTCTCGTTTCATTATAACTGAAATTACAAATTGATATGTAATTATCACTTTTTTGGATACATTCAATGGTTTTGAATTTTGAAATTTTGGTATTTGTTACTTGCATCCGGCTTATATGTCAGTCTGTTAAATTAATGATACATGTATTTGAAAATTACTGGTTTACCATAGGGACTCTTGGTGTATATAGGTAACAATTTTCACTTTTTTTTTATGACCCTTTTAAAATCAAGCTTCCATAATTAAATGGAACTTGTAAGAATAATAAGGAAAATTAAAAAGAATTCCACAGTAAAAAAACAAAAAGAAAAGAAAAAAAATCATACTATTAACTCTAACACACATAATTTCACAGTAAAAAAAAATTATACATACATAATTTAATTAAATGAGTGAAAAATTGAACTCGAACTCAGCTCGTTTAATTCATAAACGAGTTCGAACCGAGCTCATTAATGAGCCGAACACCAAACTGCTCATGAGCAGTTTAGTTTATTTACAGTCCTAATGAACTCTAACAACGTCAAAAAGGACATGATGAGTAATAACCTGATCAATGTGATATCATTAGTGACAAACCCAATTATATCACTATCTTAATTATTTTTGTTTCATCTTTCTTTCTCGGCAGTTTTCATGAATCGATTAGAAAATAGAGCTTTTCTTAAATGAGTATCTAATTGGAAAATAATTCAACAAATTGTGAAGAATGAATTTTTTTATTCATTGGATAATTATCTTACTAAAATTCATTAGTTAGTTAAAAAAAACTCAGTACTCTTTTTTTTTTTTTTTTTGCTATTAAACAAAATAAACTCATTTCATCATTATTTTATAAAATCTAAACTGAAAATTTAATTTAAATGAGTCAAATCCCAACTCAAAAAAATAAAATGAAAAGAGGGAATACTATGGGCTTGTTGAGAAACAGTGTGGGCTTAGATAGTTCCTTGTATAATTAACAAACAAAAAAAAATTGAGTAGCTAAAAGGAAGAATCAACAGCAGCGACTTCACAGGCGTTGGCAAAAACCATAGGATAACTAGCAAAGCAAAGAGAAAAGGATTTATCCACAAATTAAATGGAAGAAGAGAAGAAAGAAAAAGAGAAACTGTGCAAGAGATGCAAACAGACTTACACTTTCGCTTCCAATTTTTCTTCTTCTTGCCGTTTCCATCCTTCCTTCTTCGTTTGTCGCCGTCACGATGACCAGAAAAGGTTCCTTTTCTTTCCCCTAATTATTATTCTCATTATCCATTGATTTGTGTAATTGAATTATTATTACTTATTCTCATTATCAATTGATTTGTATAAATGAATTAATAATAATGCTATAAATTAATGGTAGAGTTAGAGTGATCGCTGTTATTTACTCTGATTTCAACTCCAAATCAATTGATCGATCAATTCAAGTCGATTGCTTTTTACTAGGTTAGGCTCTGAGGCTGATTTATTATCGAACTGAATACATTTCATTTGCTTGTAGCTCTCTAGCTTAACTGACCTTAATCAAGCCTTAACCATCTTAATGATCATAAATTGGGACTAATTTATATTACTATTTATCATTTGTGTTTTAAAAAAAAAAACGAAATGTCTATTGTACGGATGGTAACATGCTTAATCAAATTTATTTTACGAGTTCATTCTAATAAACTATAAGCAAAATTTTGGTAAATTTTGAATAAGATTATATGTTTTTTTTACAATAAGAGCCTAGTGGTGAGCCGAGTTCTTTTGTAGTTTGGCCTTCACTCCTTTATTAAACAAGCATCATTAAACGATCTGTGTTATATGGTGCTTTTATGTACTTGTTGAAGTATGGTTGTACTCCTACACATATCAAAGGATGAAGATTTTTATGCTTTTCATCATGGTAGACAGTTTCCTCCTTTTTATTTATCTTCTGTGCTTGGTATTGATTTTCTTACTGGTTTTTCTTGTTCATTGTTCAAAAGAATTTCGCTATCAAAACCTTTTATTTTTTTTTTTGTTGCTTTATGTATTAAGACTTAAATAAGCTTTACCGCTCAGGAAAACCATTTTAAAAAATGGTTTCTTTGGTTTTCTCGGTTCATTTTTTTTGTTATAAACCTTTGTAACAATTAATAATTGACTGAAAAACACACTTATGTTTATTCCATATATCTCAAGGTATTTATACAAGATACCTAGACCTATTTAAGGTAAGTCAACTATACATGAAAATTATAGGAATAATTACAGGAAATAATTACAGGA
>CANYLF010313835.1:0-11410 GCA_948193215.1 Bocquillonia castaneifolia
TTAATTAAAATTATTTAAAAAATAAAAAAATAATTTTAATAAATTAATTTATTTAATCACCTTTAATACTCTTCAAATCATCTTAATTACACCTTTAAACCTCATTATTTTGCCCAAATCAACCCACTTCCCAATAGGTCACCCCATCCTTAGAGTGATTTGTGCTCACTCTAAGCTGAGCACATTTAACTTTGTAGTTCCTTCAATATGCCTTTTATTTATGCTGTTGATGATATCTATTATATGTTTAACCAAAATATATATATTACATAAACATAAAATTATACTTAATGAAAAAAAATAATATTTATGATCACAATTATAATTATAATTATAATTATAATTACTATTATTATTATTATTATTATTATTATTGTATATAAGATTAATATCACATTATAACATACTTATTTAAAATTAAGTATACATATCTATTCAATTTTTATTTATTGTATAACTTTTATCATAATTAAAAAAGATATAATTATTACTAATTATATTAATTAAAAAAAATCTGTAATAATAATTACATATTTAATTAGTAATTACGTAATTATATATACATATTAATTATAAATTTTATGCTTATATATAATATCATTAGTCATTAATATATAAATTAATAATTATGTAATAATAGTAATCACTAATCATATATAATTAAAAATATATATTTATGTAAATACTAATTAAATATACTTATTAATTACTAATTATACATGATTAATGATTATAAATTTATTAATTATTATGTAATCATTAATTATAGTTATTAATTACTAATTATATATAACTAATAATTATATAATTACAGTAATCAACCATTATATATAATTAAAAAATATATTTATTAATTATTATGTAATTATTAATTAAATATAGTTATTAATTATTAACTATATGTGATTAATAAAAATATACTTATTAATTATAATTTAATTAATATTAAATATAATTATTAATTAAATACAATTATTAATTATATATAATTAGCAATTAATAACTATAATTAATTGATAATTACATATTAATTAATAAATATATTTTATAATTATATATAATTAGGGATTACTATAATTATATAATTAACACTTAAAAAACACAAATAATTAATGATAACATAATAACTAATAAATGTATATTTATTAATCATGTATAATTAGTAATTAATAACTATATTTAATTATTAATAATTACATAATAATTAATAAATATATTTTTTAATTATATATAATTTGTTATTTAATTATATAATTATATAATTATTGATTACGTATAATTAGTAATTAATAATGATAATTAATTAATAATTATGTAATAATTAATAAATATATATTTATTAATAATATATAATTAAAAATTAGCAACTATAATTAATTATTAATAATTGCAAAATAATTAATAAATATATTTTTTAATTATAATTTAATTAATAATTGAATATAATTATTAATTATTAATTAAATATAATTATTAATTATATATAATTAGTAATTAATAACTATAATTAATTGATAATTACATATTAATTAATAAATATTTTTTTAATTATATATAATTAGTGGTTACAATAATTAAATAATTATTAATTATATATAATTAGTAATTAATAAACATAATTAATTAATGATTACAAAATAACTAATAAATATATATTTATTAATCATGTATAATTAGTAATTAATAACTATATTTAATTATTAATAATTACATAATAATTACTAAATATATTTTTTTAATTATATATAATTAGTTATTTAATTAGAAAAGTATATAAGTATTAATTATGTATAATTAGTAATTAATAACTATAATTAATTAATGTATACATATTAATTGATAAATATATATTTTTTAATCTTGTGTAGTTGGTAATTAATAACTGTATTTAATTATTAATAATTACATAATAATTAATAAATATATTTTTAGTTATATTTAAATAGTTATTTAGTTAGATAATTATATAATTAATTATTGTTATAATAATTAATAAATATATTTTTTAATTATATATAATTTTAGAAAATTAGAAAGGGACATTAAAATTCATTTCTAATTTTCTGAAATTAGAAACGGATTTAGAAATGGACATAAATCTATTTCTAATTTTAAAAAATTAGAAACAGAATTAGAAATGGAAATTAAATCCATTTCTAATTAGAAACGGATTTAGAAATGGAAATAAAATCCCTTTCTAATTTCTGAATATTTTAGTTCCTATTTCTAATTAGAAACAGATTTGTAATCCGTTTCTAATTAGAAACGGACCGATTTATTTCTAAATTAATAAATCCGTTTCTAATTTTTGGCACCAAAATTTTAAAAAATTTTCGTTCCCAATTTCTAATTAGAAACAGATTTATAATATGTTTGTAATTAGCAATTTCTAATTAGAAATGGACTAATCCGTTTCTAATTAATAAAATACATTTCTAATTTTGGTGCGAATTTTGCGCCAAAAAATTAGAAACGGATTTTAGAAACAGACAAAATTCGTTTATAATTAGAAACGGATTTAGAAACTGATTTTAGTAATCCATTTCTAATTTTTTGAAATTAGAAATGGATTACTAAAATCCGTTTCTAATTAGAAATAGATTTTTTCCATTTCCAAAATTCGTTTCTATTTCGGTAAATTCTAGTAGTGAATGGCTGGTGATTGGTAAAATTAATCCTTGTTTGTTTTTAGAAATTCACCATTGTATGTGTATATGTAAATGGTAGGCTATAATTGTTATGTGTTTTTATTGCTTTGTCAGAAGGAATGAAGGTTGGTATAATACTGAGAGTATTGGGTAAAGAATCACACTCTGAGAATTGATAAGTCCGATCCTTGAATTTCTGGGGTCAATGCACCTTTCGTATTCTTAAGAGGAATCGAGGTGTACACCTTGTAAGACATTCCTGATGCCGGTTCAGGTGGAGACTACCACTTCAGCCCAGCAGCTGAACACACAGTATCGCAGTTGCTAGTCATGGCTCAGGCTTTGAGGCAAAACCTCATTGTCTGTAGTTTACCGTAAACTATAGACAATCCCGATGCCGGTTCAGGTGGCGACTACCACTTCAGCCCAGTAGCTGAACACACAGTGCCGCAGTTGCTAGTCATAGCTCAGGCTCTGAGGCAAAACCTCATTGTCAGCAGTTTACCGTAAACCTTCGAGCCGCTTCCTGATTCCTGCATCCAAAAATTCCATGTTTTTAGCTTTGTCATCATTTTCCATATTATTGGATAATACTACAAACCTCTGACAAAGCAGGGGTTTGCATGTTTACGATGGGCTCGCCTTTTGAATCTTTGCATGTTTTATATGTAAAGTTTGTGTCTTTTTGTATTTTAAGCATGCCATGATTAGATCTAGGTTATTTTGCCATGTTTCATGCATTATAATATGTTTTGATGATTGTTTGGTGATTTTTCGTTATTGTTTGGTTGTTTTTAGGGCTTGGTAGACCCGAAAATCATGTTTTTTTTACAAAATCTTGCATTCTGATTGGTTCTGGCAACCAACGCCACTGCTAGGAGTGGCGTTGGGTAAGTGGCGTTGGGCCCAAATGACAGTCTTAGGAGTGGCGTTGGCCCATGTTTTCCTTTCCTCTGTGGCGTTGGGCTTTAAATGGAAGTGTACGGGTCTGTATAATTGTATACAGTAGCTTTCACGTGGAATACAATGACAAGGTAAGCTTCTGAACCTTCTTTGGTAATTATTTAGATGTTTTATTGTATGAAATTGGTTATTAATGCTTATTTGGTAATTGTTTTAGGTTAAAATCGGTAGAAACCCTAAGTTGTGTTATTATGTTGATTGTTATGTGTTATTATCACCTTTTGCATGTAAATTAACCCTAATAATGGCTGGTAATTGGTAAAATTAATCCTTGTGTGATATTAAAAACTCACCATTGCATGTGTGTATGTAAAAGGTTGGCTATAATTATTATGTGTTTTTATTGCTCTGTCAGAAGAAATAAAGGTTGGTATAATACTAGGAGTATTGGGTAAAGAATCATACTCTGAGAATTGATAAGTTCGATCCTTGAATCTCTGGGGTCAATGCACCTTTCGTACTTTTAAGAGGAATCGAGGTGTACACCTTGTAAGACATTCCCAATGCCGGTTCGGGTGGCGACTACCACTTCAGCCTAACAGCTGAACATACAGTGCCGCAGTTGCTAGTCATGGCTTAGGCTCTGAGGCAAAACCTCCTTCCCTGCCTAGTCATGGATTGGTTCTGAACTATTGAGAAATCATTTTCCATTGGTCTTCAATTTCTGTCGGTTTAAACATGAAACTGTTGTCAAGTTTTTTTATCAATGGTTTGCAGCTGCAGTAGGGCCGTAGACGTCAATTTGTAGAGCAGCAGATTCAACAGTTCTTACATCTTATGAATTCTGTTTCAAACCCTCTTAATCACAACTCGGAGGACGCAGCTGGTTTGTCTAGAACTAATAAGTTTCTTTAGGATAATGATATTTACAAAGTGTCAAAATTTGTCTCTCTCTAGTTTGGAACTGTTGGTCATTCTTTCCTATATACTTTAGTTTGGAAATCTTGGAGCCCTCCCAAGGTTAAATTTTTCTTATGGCAAGCTTCAAAAGAATGCATCCCGACAGGTTCCTTTCTTGCATTTCGCATGATTATTGATGTGAGTAATAGCACTTGTGGTTTATGTGGTTTAGTGGAGGATGCAAATCATATTTTGCTTCATTCTGTTGTCGCTTGGAGATTATGGTGTGCTTTCCTTAAAAAAGTAGAGGGCCTAATAGCCTTTCATGGCCTGAACTTTAGGCCATTTTTCAAATATAGCCCAAACTTCAAAAAGTTTCAGTTAGTACCTGGTACTTTTCGAATTTATTCAAATATAGCCAACTCGATTTTGGCGTGTGGCTTGCTGACGTAGCATGTGTTTTGGCTGACGTGACATGTGGCTTTGCTGACGTGGCTCTCATTACTGACGTGGCATGTGTTTTGGCAAACGTGGCAGCCACGTCAGCCAAAACACATGCTACATCAGCAATGAGTGCCTCGTCAGCAAGCCACTTCAGCCAAAACACGCGCCAAAGTCGAGTTGGCTATATTTGAATCAATACGAAAAGTACCAAGTACTAATTGAAACTTTTTGAAGTTGGGGCTATATTTGAAAAATGGCCTAAAGTTGAGGCCATAAAAGGGTATTGGGCCAAAAGTAGAGTGTGTATGGGTTATGCTTGGATCTTTGTCTCTTTTCTTAGAGCAATGGCCCTATGTTTTTTCTTCTACTAGAAATAGAAAGCTATGGTGCTTAATTGGCCATCTTCTGTTGTGGGAATTGTGGAAGGCGAGGAATGCAAGGATCTTCAATAATCATTTTGTGGACATGGAGACACTTTCATACACTTGTATTGCTAGGGGTATCTTTATTTTAAAAACTTACAGGAAGGATTTTTTGTATTCCTATCAGGATGTGTATAGGATGCCTGCTTGTATGTTTCTGGATTAATTGAACCTTTCTTAAAGTTGTAGCCTTAAGTGTGCGAAAGCTCTGAGTTTTAAGGTTTCTTACCACTACTTGTGGCTTTAATAAATTTTTCATTTACCAAAAAAAAAAAATAATCAAGTGGAATTATTACAGAAGGAATAAAATTAATTAGAAACAATATTAGAGATGATCATTCATCCGTTACTAGCAGTGTCATATTACTTTGTTGGTGATTTATCATTTTATTATTGTTTGTCTTCTATAGGAAATGATAACCTTTTTAATTAATTAAATGGGAATTTGTCTAATATGAAAGACTCATTTCGAACCCAGAATTATCTGGAGTGATGAAGGATAGGAATTCCAAAGAAATCTACATATTTTATTCGTCACTCAGTGTTCCGATGCAATTTGGGTGATGAGTCCACATGTTTTCTAAAATCTAAAATCCCAAATTAGTGAGTCAGCTCGCCATTGTCATTGGACACCAACCGCGGGAGCCCTACGGCTGTCCACACACACTTTCTTTTAACATTTAAAATTTGGAAAAATAATATTGTTTAGCTAGTCATAAAATTCTGAACCAATCAAAATCAAAATAGGTTTGTAGAAAGAGAAGATCAGATTGGAAACGAACAAAATAAACTGACTTAGAAACCAAAAATAAACCACCCATTGATTTGGTTTTATTTGATTCAATTTGGTAGGTCAATTTTTGGGTAACCATTTACTAAGTCAATGGAGAAAATTCGAAGTTTTTCAGCCTAATGGTTAAGTCAAGCTGACAGCAATGGATGTAATCAATGTAAAATTACAATACATTGGATTGGTGGGTTCTGAAATGTTTCATTAACGCGTGTCTTTTCTTGGCAGTTGGTAGTTCAATATTTAAGTGTCCTGCTATGCATCTGTTAATTCTGAAAAAGAATTGAGGGAACAAGTCTCTTCATTCATATAAATTTTTTGTTAAATCTCTTCATATATATGTACATGTATGTATGTAATAAAACTATACATTATTTTTTTTATACTTAATTATATTTTAGAATGTAAAAAGAAGATTATTAAATTAAGCAAATTTTTTTTTAGTTGGTGGTGGGGGATTTGAAGCTGGGACTCCCAGGTTCAATATAAATGTCTTAACCACTAAGGTATGTCTTGAGAGATAAATTAAGCAATTTAAAACTATTTATAATTCAATTCTTCAAATTTATCATGGCTCAAAAATTTGTTCACTAATTCCACCAAAAACTTTGGTAATAAATTAGCTCGCTTGGGTAGATAAGTGAAAATTCAAAATTCCAAGACTTTTTGTTTTGAATCGAAATGACAAAACTTTTAGATCATATTAGATTTTTTTTTTAAAATTCGTCCTTCCAAAATTATCAAAAACAAATAAAATTGTCCTTCCAAATTCAAAACTCAGCTATCTTACTTAATTTCATTAGAAAAATGATCAATGATCAAAATGTACACATTTTGATTTTGTTAAAAATTTAACCCCTTCTCCTAGTTACGCCATCAGGCCTGTATTAGACAATTTTATAAAGACCAATAGCCTTTTATGGCCTGAACTTTAGGCCATTTTTCAAATATAGTCCCAACTTCAAAAAGTTTCAGTTAGTACCTGGTACTTTTCGAACTGATTCAAATATAGCCAACTTTATTTTGGCGTGTGTTTTGGCTGAAGTGACTTGCTAATGCGGCTGTCACGTCAGCCAAAACACATGACACGTCAGCAATGAGAGCCACGTCAGCAAAGCCACATGCCACGTCAGCCAAAACACAAGCCACGCCAGCCAAAACATACATTAAAATCGAGTTGGCTATATTTGAATCAATTCGAAATGTACCAGATATTAATTGAAACTTTTTGAAGTTGTGGTTATATTTGAAAAATGGCCTAAAATTTATGCCATAAAAGGCTATTAGGCCTTTTATAAAAGGTAAAAATAAAAATCTAACTATGTTAAATAATTAATTTGGGGCATGGATATTTTAGGTGTTGTTGCAGAGACTATTGCATGGGGAATGCGTACAATATTACCTAGCTAAAAATTATCGGCAACTTTGTTTTTTAACACTTGCTTGGAACTGTAGTTCAAATTTATAATTTTACACATATTTGAAGTGGATATAATTTTATTTTTCGTTTTGTTTTTTTATAAGCTGAATTTCTGTTAACCAATTTTTTTTTTTTTGGTAAGATTCTGTTAACAAAATTAGACATTGCAAGGCTGGAAAATAACTTTTAATGTGAGGACAAAATCACTAGCTAACATGTAATTCCAATACACACCCAACCTAAAAAAAGAAAAAATGAAAAAGATCAAGTACATGCAAGTGTTTATTTATTTTATTAGATCGGCAGCGTAAGGGAAAGGAAATTACAAGATATTTGATCCAAATTTAGACATATCTTCCTGCAACAACAAATAAAACAAGAAGCGAGCAATGCCCACTATCCTGTCAGCTAGGGGGGAAAAACACTAAAACACAAACATACACGCATGCAGTATTAAAATATATTTTCTACCAAGCTAGGTTAAACATCAATGGAACGAGAAGTTGAAGAGGTTGATGTCTGAGTACCGACAGTAGTACCGAGGTTTGAAGATCCTGTAGAGGACCTATAGCCTTTGGCTTGATAAGAGGAAATGTTTGGAAGAACAGGCATCTCTGATGGCAATATGGGCAATGGAACTTTAGCATTGAGTACATCAATTGCTTCCCTAATTGATAGACGATGAGAAGGACTTGGATGAGAACAAGCAAGCCCTATAACAATCAGCCTTTCCATCTCTTCCCTGACATAATCTTCATTCAGTAGTGGATCTGCTGCTCCACAAATATTTCCTCTTCGATGTCGCTCCCATATCCACTCCACTAATTTCAGCTTATCAGTTCCATTTCCATCAGTTTCTTTAAAAGCAGGCTTTCCTGTTGCTATTTTCAATGCAACTATGCCAAAGCTATAAACGTCTGTTTCCTTGGTAGCCTTTCTGCTCTGTAAATATTCAGGAGATACATAACCGACTGTTCCTATCAACCCTGTAGTGCCGGTACCTTGACCGTGCTCGACAAGTCTAGCTAGCCCAAAATCACCAAGCTTAGCATTGAAATTAGAATCCAACAACACATTGCTTGATTTGATATCACGATGTAGGACACACTGCTCACATTCTTCATGTAGGTAAAGCAATCCTGAGGCCAAGCCCAAAGCTATGCAATACCTCTTTTTCCATGTCAACAAGCCTGTTCTGTTAAAAAGATGGAAATCCAGGCTTTTATTGGGCATAAACTCATACACAATTAGGAGTTGTTGCTTCTTACGACACCAACCGAGGAGTTGAACTAAGTTCCTGTGCCTTAAGCGGCTGATTGTTTTCACTTCTGATACATAAGCTTTCAATCCTTGCTCGGAATCTGATGTTATCCTTTTGACAGCAACACATGTACTGTTATTACCCAAGAAACCAAGATAGACCATTCCAAAACCTCCTTTTCCTAGAATTCGATCATCAGCGAAGCTATTTGTTGCAACAACGAGTTCCTCAAAGGAAAAACTCCTGGGTCCTGTCTCATTCTCAAATTCGTCTTTTGTAGAAGAAGTTGGCTTGCTGTCTTCTCTCTGCTGTCTTCTCTTCTTCTTCCTCCAGTAGCCAAAATAAACCAAACCCACAACTGCTGAAGCCAAAACCAGAAAGCCGCTAGTACCCAAGAGAGCCCAGAGCCAAGCCTTATTCCGTCTTTTTGCAGGGTTAGGCTTTACAACTTCTGTGCCAGTCTGGTTGGATATCTTTTCATCAAGTTGTAAGTTTGAGCTAAATTCCCAAGCGGTTATCTCATGCTCTTCGAACAACTTTATAGTGGTGGATGCTGAGAAGCCTAATGTGATCCATTCTGATATATGATTTCTTAAATCTACAGCGTAATCAAGTTCGTACGAATATTTTTTTGCGTAACTTTTGTAATAACCATTAGTTACATGCACACTTAAAATTGTTGAACGGGAATTATATTCAATCCAAGCTTGAATTGGTCCTCCATTCTGAATATCATTATAAGACCAGTATGTGAGATTAGAAGAAGACAATGAACTGATATCAATACCTATGTGCTCCCCTTGATCTTTAGGGTCCCAGTCCGGTGACCATACCGTATCAAATTCAACAGCAACAAATTCAGATTGCACATTCGTTTCACTTAAAAGACCAAGACGTCCATTTCCAGAGGAGGGCTGGAGTTTGGAGCCATTGTTAGCGAGGAAGAATGCAAAACCATTGCCTCTGCTGTCGTTACCATGAGAGTTGATAGAGAAAGTAAAATAGGTATTGAAGTCTGCGAGATTATTAGAGGCTTTGTCCCAAAGATGGATTGGTTTGAAATATGTTGCTCTACCAACACTGCCTTCGGAATCCAAACCAGCAAATGATTTAGTTAGTTTAATGGCTGGATCAACTGCAAGTGCGTCTCCTTCGTAAAAGATGTCAGACATATCTGAGGTGAATCTGTTGAAACTGAAAGTTGTTGTTTCTGTTTGGACAATGGAAGGGAAACCAAACACTGTTAAAAGTAGAATCATGAGTGAGAAGAAACACATGCGTTTGAGGAATTTGAGATTCCTGTTAATTGGGATCATTTTCATGGTGGGAGAGGGTGTAAATGAGGGAAAAACCATTCCCGCAAGTTTTATTTATACAGAGACTTCATGTCCAGTGCTGGCCGTTAGAGGAAGGTAAAACCGATCCGAAAGGAATTGATTTGGGAGAAACGGTCTAATTGATTTGGTTCTTTAATTTGATTTGATTTTTATTCTAATAATTGTGATTTTAATTTTTGATTCAATTTGTATTTAATAATTAAACCGACCAAAACATCGTAGCTAATTTTATTCATTTATTTATTTTATATATACTTTTCTTTTTTATTTCAGTTTATAATCTCATTCAATTTGATTTCGTTTTAGTCTTTCTTTTCCAAAAACTGATCGGTTTTGCATCTTTTGAATCGATCGGTACACTACCCTTTACTTGACTGTGGAAAATTATTGGTGTAGTAAGTCATCCAAATGCAGTATTTAACAGGTTTAGGCACGGTTTTTACTTCTTGAACCAGATAAAAGAATAAAAAAAAAAAAATCTAAAACTGAATTATATTGTACACTTTTGATTATGACAAAACTAAACAATATTATTGAAGTTCTTGAGATTTTTAAATATTTAAACTGAAAATGTACTAAGTTTTAAAGGTGTTTTGCACCTTATTTTATTTGTCCTTTTGTTGATAAAATTTAATATTAAAAATATTTTTTATAATAAGAAGTTTTAGTAAAAAAAATCTAAATGAGTAGTTTAGTTTGTTTTTCTCTCTTTATGAGAGTTTTGTGTTTCTCCTCTTATGTGGAAGTTTTGTCTTCTCAGTTTTTTTGGGAGTTTAATCTAATCTTTCGATTGAAGATTTCATTATTATACTATACCACAATATATGGATCTCCATGAAGATGCTAACAATGAAGTCATATGCGCAGAGCCGAGCCTATTTTATCAGTATTAGTATAGATGATGGATGTTCTATTGATTTATTATAGATCTGTTTTATTTTGCTTAGAGTTACTTTTAAAATATCTGTTTTTTTTTATTTTTCGAACAACGAACATGGTTGCTAATTAATGCGGCTTGTTCTATGTCTGACCGAGTGAAAAGCTCTATAACATTTGATATGGTGCTAATGTATGATCCCATGAATTAATGATTAATATCAGTTTTCTCTTTAGTAAAAAAAAATATAATTAGGGGCCCAATTCCATCATTTAATATTATTATTGTAATAATCTCTTGCTCCTTCTCAATAAAAAAAACCACATTCCTCAAAAAAAAAATTATATATATATATATATATATATATATATATATATATATATATATATATATATATATATATATATA
>CANYLF010313872.1:0-11323 GCA_948193215.1 Bocquillonia castaneifolia
ACCCCTTTATTTCTTTCGTGGACTCTTTGTTTAACTTTAATAACCATGCTTTGTTATGAAAAATGTTCAAAAAAATTATGAAATAAAATCTCTTTATTTTTTTGAATTAATATCATTTTTCATGAACTTTTATGAAAAGAATATCATTTTTTGTAATTAAATATTTTTAAAAATAAAATTATTCCACTTTATGAAAAAATGACATCAATTTCGAAAAATTTTAAAAAAACTATTTTCTTTGTAATTGATAGAGTAGTGGATATTGGGCTAGAATTAGGCTCAATATCATATAACAGAAAAAAGATATCTTTCTAGAATATCAATGGAATAGGGGATCAAGGGGACACTTGTAAGAAATCTAGCAAGTGCTCCCAAAACCCTAGATTCCTTGAACATACTATATAAAGAATAGTACAAGGATATGTGAGGTAATTCTATTCTTCTAAAACCCTAAACCCTTCTATTCTATATTTTCTTGGTACTATTCACTGACTTAAGCATTGGAGTACGAACGGGATCCCTAGTCCCGATGTATTCTAACTTGTTATTTGTGTTACAGAGACCCACTGGATAGCACTTGAGACCCACAAGTCAGGCGTAGAGACCTGGAAGTAGTGAGTATATACCCACATGGATGACCCAAATCCATCAGTTGGTGTGGAGAGCGTAGACAATAACACTGTCACAGGGATACCGGTGGCTACAACCGTAAATGTTCTTCAAGGACCTTTTCCTAGAAATGGCAGAGTACT
The DNA here is from genome assembly GCA_948193215.1 of Bocquillonia castaneifolia. Classification (NCBI taxonomy): domain Eukaryota; kingdom Viridiplantae; phylum Streptophyta; class Magnoliopsida; order Malpighiales; family Euphorbiaceae; genus Bocquillonia; species Bocquillonia castaneifolia. The sequence goes on from CANYLF010313872.1 coordinate 753, forward strand.
GTTTTTTGAATGGATACCAACAGGTCCTTCGACCACCGTAACTTACCAGTATCCCCATACCTCTAATCATAGAGTCACAGCCAGATTCTTGGCACCCTCTCAACCAAGTTTCAATACAACAGCACTAGTGACAATGCAAACCCTTTCAAGCAACCATCCTTCTTCTTCACCCCAAACACCAATCCCAGGAATGCAACCACATGTGAATTTACAGGAAACAGTGACCAAACTGATGTCGGAGATGGCTGATATTCTCCAGTAAAGAATGGCTGAAGTTTAGCAGCAGTATGGCGAACTAAACTTGGGACCACATGGTCAAGCAGCAGCACTACCACCACCATCATAAAACACCCAGTCGATCCAAGAGTCATCTCACTATGTCCCTTACACACCCACTTATCATACCCCAACACCCAACTACTACAACCCAGAAACCTACATACCTGAAGGAGGAGATGAATCTGAGCTTAACAGGGGACATGGCAGGAACCCGTAGGGGGCACAAGGGGAGAGGCCGCTAACAGCTGCTGGGGTAGAGCAGCAGGCCCTAAATGTGTTCAGAAGGTTAAAAAGAGGAGATCTGGAGGAAGACTTCCAAAGGGATCCCCCTTATCAGCGGCTATCTTACTAGAACCCCTACCAGACAAGATTAGAACCCCCAAGATGGACTCCTTCGATAAGTCAGGAGATCTGAAGGAACATGTAGCTAAGTTCCTAACTATGATGAGCCTACAGCATGGAGTGACAGATGCTATAAGCTGTAGAGTGTTCCCCACTACACTCAAAGGAGCCGCTCAGCAATGGTACCTCCGACTACCTAGCTCCTTAATTAACAGCTTTGCAAATCTACAAACCGCATTCAGAAAGCTATACAGGACAAACGTCCCGCCCCCAAAGAAGTCCAATGACCTGCACAGATGCACCCAGAGACAAGACGAATCCCTTAGGGATTACGTAGTGAGATTCAATAAGGAGGCAATGCTGGTAGAAAACATCAACGAAGAAACAGCCATTGAAGCATTAAGAAAGGGTACCCGCTTCCAAGAGCTACATAACAAGCTCATCACCAAAAAACCCACCTCCTTTAATGAGGCAATCGCCATCGCCCAGAAGCAGGCAGATCTAGATGACGCCTTAAGAAATGATAGGAGAGACATGGAGAGGAAAGGAGAGAGCAGCCGAAGGGGAGACAAAAGCTGTGATGGTAAAGGAGGGAGAGAACCTTTTAGGAGCCGCTCTGAATATAATATCCGGCCAGAGTACCCGAGCCGTGGTAATTTTACGCCAATAACTGCCCGTAGAGAAGATATCTTACTCTGGATCAGAGAGAATGGGGAATAGATCACAAAGCCCAGACCATTGAGGGTGGAGTCCCAGGACAGAAGAAACCAAAATAAATACTGCAAATATCACAGGGACCATGGCCATACTACTGAGGAGTGTAAAAATTTGCAGTATGAAATAGAACGACTGGTGTAAAAGGGCAAACTAAAGAAGTTTGTGGGCAGTACAGTGCCAGAGCAAAAGAGAGAGAGAGAGAGAGAAGAAAAGAAAGAAGAGAGGCATGAACCGCCCTCAGTAAAGAAGAAGATTGAAGGAAAATTTTGTACGGTCATAACAGGGGGAAACCCACTGATAGAGCCACCAACAAAAAAACAAAGACAGCAGGTGTTCACCATTGACACCAACTTCCCTGAAGTCTCATTTGATCACACAGACGCCGCTCATGTGAAAGAGCCACACAATGATGCACTAGTAATTGAAGCTATGATAGGGGAATATTGGGTGTGCAGACTGCTAGTGGATGAGGGCAGTGCAGTCAACCTGATGACCAAAAAGGCATACCTGACCATTGAAGGGGAGCTAGCGGCTCTCAAACCTGTGAAAAAGCCATTGGTAGGTCTAGACGGCAAGCCAATACAACCGCTGGGAATAGTCAAAATGGAGATGCAGTTTGGTGAAGACCCAGGCCCAACCAAAACCCTAAAGGTACCATTCAATATAGTTGATATGGATCTAGCCTATAATGCTATTTTAGGGAGACCCCTATTGTATGAAACAGGTGCCATTACAAGTATCAGATACTTGACAATGAAGATCCCAACCCCCAAAGGTCCTGTGGTGATCAGAAGGAATCAGGAGGCATCCCAGAAGTGCTATATAGTAGCCGAGGGAGGAAAGGAAGAGACACATAGCATTGAGCAAATTATGACTCCTCACATAGGAGAGAAAAGAACAAAACCGGGGGATATAACAAAGGAGTTTGGGATGGCTAGAGCCAAAGTGAAGATAGGAGGAAGAATGAAGCCGAAAACTGAAAGAGGAATCACGGATGTTTTGATGGACAATCAAGATCTGTTTTCAACAGACCCGCGGGAGATAAAAGGTGTAGACCCAAGCATCATTACTCATAAGCTCGCGGTTGATCCAAACGCAAAGCCAGAAAGGCAGAAGAAGAGGAATTTCAACATGGAGAAGCAAAGAATAATAGCAGAGGACATAAAAAAGTTGGAGGCAACCGGTTTCATTGAGCCGATTCAACATATAGATTGGTGTGCTAATGTAGTGCTGGTCAAAAAATCCAATGGCAAACACCGGATGTGTATGGATTTTACAGATCTGAACAAGGATTGCCCAAAGGATAATTACCCTTTGCCCTGTATAGACAAGCTGGTTGATTCAACAGCAGGTCACAAGCTCTTTTCCATTGTAGATGCGGCTAACGGGTATCACCAGATCCCAATGAGCCAAGCAGATAAAAGCAAGACAGCCTTTATCACTAATGGGGGAACCTATTGTTATAGGGTAATGCCATTCGGGTTAAGGAATGCAGGAACTACCTACCAGCGACTGATGAACTATATGTTCTAAGGGCAGATAGGAAAAATAGTAGAGGTGCATGTAGATGATCTAATCATCAAGAGTACGAGGGAGGAAAATCACCCTAGAGACCTCAGAGAAGTGTTCAGCATTTTCAGAAAATTTGGAATGAGGCTCAATCTAGACAAATGTGCTTTTGGGATAAAAGCTAGAAAATTCTTAGGGTTCATGGTCTCTAAGAAGGGGATAGAGGCCAACCCGGAGAAGGTACAGGCTATACTTGATATGAAGCCACCGAAGAATATAAAGAAAGTGCAGAAGCTCAATGGCAGGATAACGGCACTAGGCAGGTTCATGTCTTGTGGGGCAGTGAAGTCTTTTTCGTTCTATCAAACCCTAAGGAATGTAAGAAAATTTGACTGGATAGAGAAATGTCAAACAGCTTTTGAGAATCTTAAAGAATTCTTATCTTCACCACCGGTGCTAAGTCGACCCATACCTGGGGAGCGGCTATACTTATACCTAGCTGTAGCAGAGGAAGCTATTTCCAATGTTGATTAGAGAGGAAGATGGGGAGCAAAAGCCAATTTACTATGTCAAGTATTGAAGGGGTCAGAGCTAAGATACCCGGTGATAGATAAGCTGGCATTGGCTGTTGTCGAAGCTTGTAAGAGATTGAAGACCTATTTTCATGCTCATACCATAGTGGTAAGAACAAACATGCCACTGAGAAAAGCCCTAGAGCGCCTAGAAGCTTCTAGACGGCTTGTTAACTGGTCAATCCAACTGGGGGAACACGATGTAAGATATGAGCCTAGAGCCACTCTGAAAGCACAAGTCCTTGCGGATTTTATGGCTGAGATGGGGGGAGATAAGAAAGAACAGAGAGATGACTGTGCGATAGAGAAGTGGGAGCTGTATGTGGACGGTGTAAGTAATGAAAAAGGGGTAGGAGCTGGTGTCCTGCTGATAGGACCAGGTAAAATCCAAATCATTTATGCCTTGAAACTTATGTTTAAAGCAATTAACAACTTGGCAAAATATGAAGCAATGATAGCCGGATTATCGCTGGTAGAAGAAGTTAAAGCAGAAACCTAGTGGTGTATAATGATTCCCAATTGGTGGTGAACTAAATGAATGACAATTTTATTACAAAAGAGCAACTGATGGTAAAATATTTGGAGAAGGTAAAGAAGCTACTACAAAGGGTGAAAAAGAGAGGTGGCAAAGCAGAAATTTGTCAGGTCCTTAGAGAAGAGAACAAGGAGGTGGATATGCTGGCAAAGCAGCGACTGAGGGGGTAAAAGCATTTCACAAAATTCCATTAAGGAAAGAGTTGACCAGCCCAAGTGTTGAAACAAAAGAAGTTCTGAAAATTACAAAAATAGCTGAATGGATAAAACACATTATTGCCTATAAAACAATAAGAGAGTTGTCAGAAGATAGGAAAGGGGCAAAAAGATTACAAGCAATTGCTTCACTCTACCATTACCAGCATGGAGTTCTGTTCCTGAAAGCCAGATCCCACCCGTGGTGTTACTGTGTATCTACGCGTGATGGCCTACACTTGATGAGGAAAATTCATGAAGGAATATGTGGATCGCATGAGGCAACCCCTACATTAGTCAGAAAAGCACTCCTTCAAGGATATTATTGGCCAATCATGTATAAAGACGCGCAGGGATTGGTGGAAAAATGTGACAAGTGTTAGAATCATGCTAAGGTAAGCCATCTGCTGGCTAGTTATCAGTCACCCATTGGAAGCCCCTAGCCCTTTTCCATGTGGGGAATGGACATCCTTGGTCCTTTTCCACTGGCATCAGGCCAAAGAGAGTTTTTAATTGTGGCCATAGATCATTTCACAAAGTGGATAGAAGCCATGCCGGTGTCCACCATCACCGAGGAAAAGATAGAGAAGTTCTTTAGAAATGAAGTCATTTGTAGATTCGGCATTCCCCACACCTTGATTACAGATAATGAAAAAGCAGTTTGACTATGAAAAATTCAAAAGTTTCTGCAGCAACCTGAATATACAACTGCACTTTTCATCTATGGCACACCCGCAAATGAATGGCCAAACAGAAAATACCAACAGAACTCTGCTAGAAGGGATCAAGAAGTGGCTTGATGATTTGAAAGGTGGTTGGATAGATGAACTGTACAATGTACTGTGGGCCTACAGAACAACTCCAAGGAAAGCTATGGGAGAATCCCCCTTCTGCGTAGCTTATGGCATGGATGTAATAATCCTAGCGAAGATAACATTCGCACCATGGCGTGTCTTGAACTATAATGAAGAGGAAAATAGAGTCTCAACAAAGATTAATAATGATCTGTTGCAAGAAAGAAGAGATCAAGCCACAATTCAAGCAAATGCATATCGACAGCAAGCCGCCAAGTATCATGATAAGAGAGTAAGAGTCAAACACTTTAAAGTGGGAGACCTAGTCTTACAAAGAGCAGATGTGGGAAAAGGCGAGGCAGGAGTTAGAAAGCTTGGAGCTAACTGGGAAAGGCCTTACGAGGTAATGGAAGTGCTTAGCAAAGGGGCATACAAACTGGCAAACCTCGATGGAACTGTCCTACCTCAGACGTGGAACGTCGAACTACTAAGAAAATACTACCAGTAATTGTAGTCTCATTCATCAATGAAACAGTTTGGGTTCTAACCATATGTTATTTTATTTCCATTTTGTACAACACCTATCAAACTGCTGTAAGAGGCTCCAAGTTAGCCCAGGCGAAGAGGCCAAGCCCTATCAAAACGCTGTAAGAGGCTCCAAGTTAGCCCAGGTGAAGAAGCTAAGTCATGTCTAACCATCGTAAGAGGCTTTAAACAGTCCAGGTAAAAAATAACAAGATATATCAACCCGCTATAATAGGCTTCAAACAGCCAGGCAAATTGGCTAAAAACTGGATCATAAAAGAATACCAAATAGCAAATTGAAATAAAATACAAAGAGATAAAAATTCAGGACAAAAATAATTTCATTCAACAAAATAATATTATTCAAAAAAGACATACAAAGTAAAATACAATGGTAGCTAATCTACAACATGTACAATGGCCTCAGGGTCTCCTACTTGGTTGGCCTACGTGCCACTGTCGAGCGTGACAATATCGCCAGCTGTTAAAGAGGAGATACCAATAGGAGCAGCAAGAACAGCAGAAGTTTTCCCTTGTTCAATAGCAGGAGGTAAAATTTCCACACAGAGAGAAGAATGAGTTGGATTTATAGCAGCAACAGATGGAATCAAAGATGCATCATCGTTACCTTCATCATCCTCATCAAACAAATCATCAACAAAGTCTTCATTTGCTCCAACAACATTTGTGCAGTTATCCCATACCTTGTTATAAAGAGCATCAATGTCAATCTCTAAAAGCCGGGAAGAGATGAAGGAGACTTTGCTGAAATGGTTTAAGCTTATTTTATTCGCCTTTGGTAACTCTGTATCTGATCTCACAGCCGCTCGAGCTTCCTCGACCACCCTTTTTCTGTAAGCTTTATAAAAAGTAGTAAGCACCCGGCGGGTGAAGAGATCTGTGGTCTCCTGTTCTTTAAGCCACTCAGCAATAGCCCCATCTCTCTCAGCAATTATCCTTTCCATCTCCTCATGTTTGAGCTAAAACTCCTTGCAAGTTTTTCGCTACTGCTCCAGCTCAGTGATAAGACGAGAGTTTTCCTTCTCCTTCCCCTTCATCAATCCGTCAGCAGCAGCAATGGGTAGGTCTTTATTCTTAACCTCATCAAGCGCATTGGCTAGCTCAGTATTAGCCTTATTTAAATCAGTCGTGCTTTGGAGGTTGGACTTCAGAGCATTGGCATGGGCCACGCCAAGCGCCTCATAATGCTGAAGAGTCTGAAAAAGACATCAATGAAAATAATTTACCAATAAACATATAAAATTGAGGGAGAATTATTGGTCAAAATATAACTTACAGAAAGACAGTGTTTGCTGGCCTCTCCTAGCAGCTTCATTTCAGGGATCGTGTGTAATTTCGCCATGTTTAAGGGAAGGCAAGCTACCTATGAAAACTGCATAGCAACCCTATCACTCCCCATGGAAATATTTTTACACTTAAGATGAAGCTAGTCGTCGGTTAGCATGGGTGTCGCTGATGCCTCACAAAAGACTTTCCTTAAGATGTATGGTTGCTTAACCCCGTCGCTACATACTGCATACCTGTCAAAAGAAGGAGAAGCAGAAGAACCCGCTCTCTCAGTAGCAACAATGGCACCAGAGTGAGTTTGAGCTGCCGTTGGCATGGGTAATGAGCATACAGCAGTGTTGATAAGAGGCAGACCCGCAAATGTGATAGCATCAACACCAACCGTAGACGATCCCAAGTCGCTGACACCAGATGATGTAGCTGGAATAGTGGAAGTACTGACATCAGTTCTAGTGGCTACCCCAGAACTGGTAGTAGGAGCTTGTACAATAGCAGTTGCAGCACGAGATGTCCTCGCTCTCTTGCTGGGTCTTGAAGCTGGTGTCGAATCTATAGAAATTCCACCAAAACGTTTCATCTCTACAATTAGCAAAGAAAAATAGCAATCAATTAAAGGAAATAAGAAAAAATGAAAGAAGAAACAAGTACCATATGCAATGCCAGCTTCAGCAGCTAGCTGCGCCACTAGGTTCATGTCAACCTTAGATGAGCTAGAGGAAGAACTGGAACTGGGGCTACCCGGATAATCTAATATCCAGAGTCCCTTGGAAATATTACTAGGCCTAGGAAGGGGCACGGGCGAAGGAGGGATATTCTAGTCATCATCTACGTCAGCTAATAAACTAGCCAACATAGGATCTTCTTCGCCAGCTAGCTGGTCAGAAACTGTTTCTTTAGCCGCTCTCTTAGATGAATGTCTCAGAGGAGATCTCTCAGTAAGGTAACTAGACACCCGCTTATCTAGACTCATTCCTTAACTAAAATGGAGAGCAGCAAAAGCTTGTATTTCTATTTGTTCTCTCTTCTTAAGTTTTTTACCGTCAGAGGGGGGGAGAGACAACCCAGTCACAGGGCAAAGATTGAAAAGCATCCGCATGCTCAACAATCAAAAACCTATTTTTTAAACCATGAACTTTGGGAGGACTACCATCCCAAAAGTGGTATGTTGTACCACACCAAAAAGATGATACAAACATCTTAGTTTTGCGGCTGGTCAGTTTAAAGAATTGAAAAAATCCATCTATCGTTGGCTCAACATTAGCCCGTTTGTGAACATGTAAAAACCCTAAAAAGCTACGGATTGAATTAGGGTGAAATTGAGACAGGGGGATAAACCGACTCTCAAAAATTTTCACTAAAAGAGGTTCTAAAGGAAACCTCAGACCAGCCTGCAATTGACTAGCATGGATAATAATCCTATTACTATTTAAACGATCAAAGGAACGACATGTAGCACTAAGACGACAATAAGAATAACCCTCTAGTAAAGGATATTGATGAATAAAGGTGTTACAAGTATTCAAATCGGTGAAAACAGACTTTATCTTAGACACATCAGTCAACATAGAATCAAAACCAGCAATGTTCTCAGCAGACTCATTAAAATCAGGAAAAGCCATTAGAAAAGAACCTGTATGTAGTCGAAGGTGATCATAAAAGTAAAGAAGCAAAAGCACCGGTGAAGGAAAAATCTCAAAAGTAAAGGCAGAAAATAAGAAAGCAGAGACAAAGAGAAGTAAAAAAGAAGAAAAACAACACAATTTATAGAAAAGAGAGAGAACTCAGGATAAAATCAAGGCCGTAGATCAAATCGAGATCAACGGCAGAGAAAAATAGAAAATCAAAGAGACACTGGCATATGAAAATTAAAACGGCAGACAATAAATGATAGTTGTTAATCGTGAGAAAAGATGAGACGTGTCCCGTCATAAATGGAGAAATAACTGACAGATGAAAGAGCGCCAGAAATTTGAAAAGACAAAAAATATATATAAATAGCAAAAAAAAAATTTCAAAATTCAAAATTTCCCTTAATAATCTCAGCGAATCTACGTGACATTGGAGGGAAAATTTTTTTAAGCCGCTCAATTCTCACACCTTAAATTGGCCAACATGGATAAATCAGCGGATACATATATTGCCTTCAAGAGTAAGCCGCTTAATTCACATTATATACAGCTGCTTATCTCTAGCTCGGATAAACAAATTAAAACCGATGCTTACAAAACAACAAAGAAGTCATAAATAACTTTCCATACTTGAGGGGGGAGTATTGATAAAATAGTAGATATTAGGTTAGAATTAGGCCCAATACCATATAACATAAATATGACATCTTTCTAGAATACCAGTGGAATGAGGGACCAAGGAGATACTTGTAAGAAATCTAACAAGTGCTCCCAAAATCCTAGATTCCTTGAATATACTATATAATGAATAGTACAAGGATATGTGATGTAATTCTATTCTTCTAAAACCCTAAACCCTTCTATTCTCTATTTTCTTCGTACTATTCACTGACTTCAATATCGGAGTACGAATGGGACCCCCAGTCCCGACGTATTCTGACTTGTTATCTGTGTTACAGAGAACCGCTGAATATCACTTGAGACCTACAAGTCAGGCATAGAGATCCGAAAGTAATGAATAGATACCCATATGGATGACCCAAATCCATCAGTAATTTTTAATATTTGTTTACAACAAATACAATTATTTTGTTTAAAAAAATAATCATAAAAACACCTCCATTTTATGTCTTATCAACTCTCTGCAAATGCACACGTCACTATGAGTTCGCCCAATTTGATTGATTTATCCGGTTTTTTACTTTTTTTTTCTTAATTAATATATGGCATTAGGTTTGTCTGGTAAACTGAAAATTTAGAGAATATATATATAACACGCATTGAGTTGGCAGAGAAAATATATATTGTATTGAATGTCAATGGTTTTTTTTTTATTAAAGAAAATATATTACAAAATTCCAAAAGTCAATGGGAGCCCTAAATAATGCCGTGGAGTAGAGTTCCAAAAGTAAGATAAACAATTTTTTTTGGAGCCCGAGCAATCCAATCTCTCTACTACATTATTAGCAGACCTCTTAACAGAAATAAAATCAAAATTAAGTTGATTAGGTACTTGACTCAATATAATTAAGCTACATATAATATCATAAACCTCCTAAAAGTAACTAACACCTCTAAATTTCAAGGTTTTAAAAACCAGCCTGGTGATTAATCCGGAAACATCAGAAGATTAAAAATTAGAGGTTCAATCGTAGTTGAACTGGGATTGAATCAATAATTTTAAAATACATGTATTTAAATATATATGTGTATATTATTGATACTATATAACTAAATATATGGAATAAAATAAGTACTAAAAGGTAAAGCTAATTATTAAAAATATAGTGATAAAAATATAACTATAATTAAATAGAATTAAATTAATAAGTCATATTTCAATTATATATATGTGTGTGTATCTTAAATAATTATTTTTTATATTCAAATGACATAAATTAATAATAAAATTAAAAAAATTTAAATATTTCATAGTTTAAATGAATAATAGACATATATTTTTAATTATTTTAATAAAAGGACATAGTTCAAAAATTTCAACTTATAAAAAGTAAAAAATAAAAAGGCCTATTTGAACCGTTGAACCATGACCGGATCGATCGAGTCGCGGTTCATCCAACCGATTCAAGTGAATTTTTAGAAGGTTTATTAAACATGAGTTTAGAGGGTTGATCGGCCTGTCCTCAAGGCCGGTTCCCGGATTTACC
>CANYLF010313909.1:0-12656 GCA_948193215.1 Bocquillonia castaneifolia
TTCAAAGTTTATTTAGTAATCAATTTATATTGATTAGGTTATTTTTAGAGTAGCATTAATGATTAATTAGGTTATTTAAATTAAATTCATATTTTAATTAAGTTTTCATAGGAAATTTAAATTTTTAATGTGAAATTCACATGTCAAAAGTGCAACACATTCCATGAGCTATAAGTTGAACTAGAAGACTTAGAATTGAGTGATTCAAAAGTCTAAATTCAAGAGAAAATCGATTACTACAACTTTCATGAAGAAGTCGTGGCCATTTGAATACTGCAAATACCTAAAAAGTGAGTCACAAATCATAACCTAAGTGGAGTCTTAGTTGAAACCCAAATTTTAAAAGGATTAACTACTTCGAATTGAATGAAACAAGTTCTAATCCTTCTAAGACTTGTGGGCAGTTTAGTTAGATCTTGAAATGTATAAATATATCAAGATTGAGACTGAAAAAATGGCTATTATTCTCTCTGTAAAAAACAATGAAGCTAATTTTACAAATTTGTCAATCATTCAAGCTATTGAAGTATGGTTTGAAGATTTAAGACCTAAAATTAAAAATGTATCTAAAATTTTATTTTTCTACCATAAATTCTCTATATTTGCTTAATTTGGGTTTTTTTTTATAATCATTAACTAATTTTTTTAAAGTCTTTTCAATGATCAATATAGGTTGTTTAGTGTAGAGATAAATTTTAATTAGTTTATTTTAATTAAGTTTATATTTATATTGAGTTTTTTGTAGGAAATTTGAATTTTTAATGTGAAATTCATAGCTTAAAAGTGCAACACATTCGGCGAGCTATGACTTAAACTAGAAGACTCGGAATTGAAACTGTAGACATTGAACTTTTGGATGCAGGTACGTGGAAGCGGTACGGGAGCCCAGTGATGAATACGGTCTAGTTTGGACCACTCTGTTACCCAATTTCTTATAGAAATGAGCTGAAGAAAATAAATAAAAATTATTTCAAATGTGCTAAATATTTTCAAAATATGTTTTTGGCCTAATTTAGGGTCAAAACAAGCGTTTAGATATTTGTCCGAACCTTAAATACGGCCCACATAAACCACAAAATCCTTTTGAGCCCAAAAGCCCACTAAGTCTAATAATATATATTTATAATTTTTACTAAATATATAATTTTTATTATTAATAAATATCTTTTAATCCTAATAATATATATTTATAATTTTAATTATACTAATTTATAATTTTATGATTAAATTTAACTAAATACACATATTATATGGATTTATTTATATTTTTCAATTATTATGTTTTAATGTATGGTTGAAATTTTAATTATATTAATATATAATTTATAATTAATGAATATTTTAAATCCTTATAATTGACTAAGGATTTTATTTTATTAATAAATGTATCATAATTCTAATTGATTAAGGAATTCCACATTTGTTATTAATTAATTAAAATAATTAGCAAACAACCATTTTAAGCTTCATTAAAACCTTTCAACAATCTAATTCATTACTAAATGTATCCTAATTCTAATTGATTAAGGAATTCCACATTGTTATTAATTAATTAAAATAATTAGTAAATAACTATTTTAACCTTTATTAAAACTTTTCAACAATCTAATTAGGTAATAAATAAATGTATCCTAATTCTAATTGATTAAAGAATTCCACATTTGTTATTAATTAATTAAAATAATTAGCAAATAACTATTTTAACCTTCATTAAAACCTTTCAACAATTTAATTAGGGAAGGGCAAGGTGGTCAATTTGCCTGTTCCCCCCTTCCCACTTTTATATATGTTATAGATTAGTTTTATCTTATAACCGGAATAAATTTTCTCAACCATATAAGTTGCACAATGAAAAAGAGAACTTATGTAATTATAAAAGGTATAAATGTTTTATATTATTGGGAAAGTCTTTCGAATAGCAACAACGAAAATTGATACAGATGATAAAAAAAACTTTTTGATTCAGAATAGAGATTTCGAGTTTGAGTTGGACAAGAGGGCTTTTAAAAACCTAAAAATCTGGGTGTTAACTACCTCACAATGAATTAATCTGCATCCAAAGTGTCTGAAAATACAACTGAGACAACTACCTATTAAAAAAAAGTTCCTACGAATAGTTAAAAGTAGGGCTGTGCAAAATCGAACTGGATGGAAAAACCGAACCGATCAATTTTGATTCGATTCGGTTCGGTTTTTATTTTTAAATTTTTTTAAAATTTCAGTTTAGTTCGATTTAGGATTTTTGACATGAACCGAATTAATTCAATCTTAACCATCTATATTTTGGTTCGTTTCGATTTCATAGTTCAAAAAAATTCGGCCCGGTTCAAACTGAACCGAACCGATGCACAGGCCTAGTTGCAAGGTAGGTACATGGAAACAGAAATGACACAATATTTCTGAAAAATATAGGACATGAATTATTAAAAAAAATATGTAAATGTTGAAAATACAGATATTATTTTATAAATTTTAGTTTATATATATACACATGCATGTATACATACATTTAAATAAGATATTTTTGTAATAAAATTTTTATAAAATTACTGATTCTCTATGGAATTGTATACAACTGAAGATATTAAATAAAATATTACTTCATATATAAAATATTAAATGATGCACATATAATATTTAAATTTTTAAGGAGATATTTAGAGAATAATAATAATAATAATAAGTTTGTGTTCTAGTCGTTGAATATAACAAAAATAAAAGAAAATTAATATTTATACTGATTAACATTAATTATAATGCTACATAATTAGATTTAGTTTTCTAAATCTTTTATACTTAGGTTTTGATTTTTATATTTTGTTTAAAAAAGAAACACATTTTTTATGGAAAAAGTTTTTTTTATTTTTTAAAAAATTTATGAAAACAAACCTGAAATATTTTTAAAATAGCCCAATAGTCAAATAAATCCAAACCTTTAAATGGAAGCAATTTTGACAAAATTTTTAAATTTTTTACAATTATAATCAAATTTCAAAAGTTTGTTGTAATTGTAATCAAATCTTTACTCATGATCAATTAAATCCAAACATTTTCATACAAATTGTAAATTTAACCAATTTTTTAAATTTTAACAATTGTGACATAATTTTATTTATGTCTATTTAATGCATGATAATTTATAAGGATTGTATAAACTTGAAATAAAATTTAAAATCACACTATAAATTTTAAATTTTGATTCAAATTGTATTTCAATCAAAATGTTAGAATTTAATTGATCATTTGTAAATGTTTGGTTAAAATTGCAACAAACCTTTAAAATTTTATTATAATTATAAAAGTTTAAAATTTGATTAAATTTACAATTTCGTTTAAAGGTCTGAATTATCGTTAAACCTTTTAAAATTTTAGAAATGATTTTGGTGTTTAAAATGTTTCTAAATGTGAAAAGGGTATTAGAAAGATTGAAGGTATAATTTCCAAAAATTCTGATAAAATCCCATTTACATACTCGAATAATTTTCTATTTTAAAACACTAATTTATGTGAGAAAATTTTTTATTAATATGTTTAAAAATAGCTAAAATAAAAAAAAATTGAAGATATGGTGACTAAACATAATGCGTGTGTGTTTCTTTTTGTTGTCTAGTACTCTAGTTTAGCGGTTAGTTGCATTAACATCTTAATCTATATACTGTCACTTTTCTCTCTCTAATTTTTATTTAAAAAAAAAGAAAATAAAAGAATAGTAATAAGACTAGAAAAAAAGAAGAATTTTTCCTCTCAAAAAAAAAAGGGAAGAATTTTAATTAAATGTAATAATTTATTAACCAAAATATGAAATAATAATAATAATAATAATAATAATAATAATTCCACGCTCTCCTTAGGTGATCCTAATCCACACTTTCTTTCTTTCTCTCTTCACTCTCTTTTCTTTCTTCCCTGTTTGCTTCCCCTCCAAAATAACAAAAGAAAATAATAGAGCAAATTATGGGGTCTATTATTAATGTTTTATTCACTCTGGATTGATTTTTGGGGGAAAGGAAAGGAAATTAAGACCGTGTTTGGGTTCTGAGATTTCTTTTGCTGGGTGGGGAGGATTAATTTCATTCCTTCAATAATATATTTTTGATTTTTTTAAAAAGGAAATGAGCAAAGAAAGACCACCTGAACCTCTTGATTTCTTCATTTGGACTGTTGAGGTAAACCCATCTGACTCTCTCTCTCTCTCTCTCTATTTACTAATATTTATATTATTTAATTGGATCTTATTATTTTAGATCTTATGAATTATGATTGCTTCATATTTTAATATTGGTTCTTTTAACTTAATTTCGGGGTTGGGTAGTACTTCTGATGGCGACTTGCTTAATTCTATTGTATATTTCAGTCTCTGAGTATGTATGTTTCTTTATTTAATTTTTAGGTCTTAGTTGTGAATTGGGTTTTTTTTTAATTAATTAATTTTGTCACATAAAGCAAACTAAATGAGTCAAAAATTAAGTGGAAAGCTATAATTTTTTGATTATATCTTACTAAGTACATACAGTTTTTTAGGCAGTTGATATTCTATTGATTCATGTTCTTGGAGTGTCTTTTGTGTGTCAGCTTATCTATTTGCATCTACATCATAAAAAAGAGCTCAATCGCCACCCTTTTCATTAATTTTTATAGCCGGTTTTATATTATTGATGGTTGTTACATGTTCATTTGGTATACTTTGTTGTTTTCCTTCAGTGAAGTGGTTAGATTCTTGCTTCCAGAGTTTCTGTTTGCTTTATTAGCTTTCTGATAACCTTTTTGATTGTGGGTTGTGGTTTTTGTTGCGCCACTATTTGTGTTGTTCTTGTTCAGTTAGTCCTGTCTGGTACTTGTCCGTGGCGAAAGTTATTCCTCTAGTTTTTCACTACTTGAAGATCAGGCATATTGCTGGTAATAGAAATAGTGTCTGGTTGTGAGTTTGTAATTTGAATTGAATGATTTTAGGCTTTTTTTCTTTTAAATGTTGGATTGCATCTTACTTGGTACAAGGCATGGATGTTTAACAATAAAGTTTGTTGCAATATGAATATATGATACACGTGAGAATAGAAGGATTCATAGATGGAGGTATATTATGTTTTGATAAATAGTAATAGCATGACATCGTATTTTCTGTTGTCTATAAACTTCAAACTCAATCCAGCATGTTCACCTAAAATTTACCTGTTATCATAGAGAATTGCATAATGCAACTCAGGTGAGTTCTCTCGACATGTATTGGTAGGCTTAAAGGAGATTCTTTATGGGAATATCTTGACGTGCCGCTAGACAAGAAAAGTGCAATAACTGGTGCTTTCAGCTGGTAACGGTTGATAGTACTGAGTATGGTTGAAGGAATAATTTGATCATTCTGTAGATTCTATGAACATGAAGTGGGTTATGATGTTTTTTCAGAGATGAATTTGATAAAAATTTGGATCATATGACGAAGTATGATTGATTTTTCAAACACTAACAAATCTATAGCAAGTTTTCAAGGAGCATCCAATCTGTATGTGCATATTTGTTGTTGCTGTTATCATTGTTTTCATCTTCAATGTTCACAGCAATTTGATATGATATGGTATGAACATGCATAAGTTAGGATGATATAGCTAATTAGTGGACAAATGGAAGAAACATTCCCCTCTAGATTAGTTTTGTTAATTGCCTAAACCCTTAGATTATGATTTGCATGAAAACTATGCTTTTTTGGTAGCTTCAGTCAACTTGTCACTGATTAGAGTTGCCAACTTGCAAGTCATGTTATTTTCAAAACCTTGAAAGGCAAAGTTCCAGATTTAACCATATTATCATGGTACTATTTTTGGACTAACTAGTGCCTTTGTGCTTCTTTTTATTTGGATAGGATGTTGGTTTGTGGTTGGAAGAGATAAATCTGGGCAGTTACCGGCAGATTTTTAGAGAAAATGGTGTCAATGGAGAGTATTTGGAGGGCATGTCAATGTTTACAACTGAACAAATTCTACGATTTATAAGGCGGTGCCACATGAAATGGGGAGACTTCATCACGCTGTGTAAGGAGCTTAGACGAATAAAAGGTTCTCTCTCTCTTTTCCATAAATATCATGCAACTTGGATTGCATTTGCTGTGCTTTTTGTGTCATTAAAAAGTTAACTGTGTTTGAGCATGTTTGTCTGTTCTATATATCTTCATTAAACATGGATTTCCTTCAGATTGCAAAATCTTCATTCACCATGCTTTGACCTGCTAAATAACTCTTCTTTTATTCATTATAGATATCTATAATGAATGAAGTAAGTTCTGTCATCTTTCCTATTGAGCATATTTAAAATTGAATTGCTATACATTGACTAAAAGGAGGGGATTGAAGTGACTCGACTAAAAAGAGAGGATTGAAGTGACTCGACTAGAGAGAGAGGGAGAGGAGCGAAGGGTATATAGATTTTTGCAATCTCAAAACTTTGACTAATAGAGATTGCTAACATAGAGCACATGTGCTGCACTTGCAGTTGTTGTGTTGCAGTAATAGTGATCTTTCCTTATTGTAAGGCACATATGTGGGTGGTCCCCGAGTCCGAAGGAAACATATGTGGGTGGTCCCCGAGTCCAAAGGAAAAAATGACTGGCACTTTTAATTTTTCAAATCTAGTTTATTGCTGTATTAGAAGATAATCTGGCAGTTGTGATGTGAATGAAGTCAATTTTAAAGTGAGTTTTGACTATCACTTGTATTTCATTTTCATTTTACTTATTTGCTTGTTCTTAACCTTAGGAATGCTGTGCTCGTTAAATATCATGTGTATAAATGTGAACTTGGTGGTGAATGTACCCTGGTCATTTGAGACTCTTTTAAAAATCTTGGTTTGATTGTCGCTTATATTGACTTGCTTTTACTGATTTTTTTTTTCAGTGGCCTGCTTAAAAGGAGAGCAAAAGGTTCGCAGGCCATGGTGGGCCCCATCTTGCCTCTCTATAGTTTTTGTCAAAGTAGCAAAACGCAACAGACAATCCAGAGTTGTTTCCTTAAAACTGGAACCCTGAAGCAAGAACTTATGTTGTATGTAATTGTAGTTTTGTTTTCTTGGTTTAGGGAACATAATGGTAGAGAACTATTTTTTTTTTTTAATCTTCAAATTGGAAAGGTTCTTCAATGGAGAACCTTCTGTCATATACAAGCTCTTTTATATATATGATTTTGATGAAATGTAGTTGGATTTCTCATTTCTGTTTTGATCTGAATCAGAATATAACGAATGTCATATCAAGGAAATCATTGTAATATGGGTCAGTTGTGAAGAAATTTGTATTTCATCTTTTTTTCCACTGTTGGCCTTTATGTTACCTATAATATTTGCTTGGTTATTCAATAATCACTGATGTTATGCATCTCACTTGACATCTCTTGCAATGATATTCCGATAAAGACTTTCGTGTGCTTGCTAATTGTGATCTCTCTATCCTACAAAATGTCTCTGCAAATAAATGGCTGGAAATTATTGAGCTCTAGAACCTGTAGAGGTAATATTAAGAATCAGATTCATTGATATGGACAACAGAATAATTTGAGGAATCAATGCTTGCTAACAGCACCAACAAGAAAGTTCCAAGCAATGTTAAAGAGGAAAATGAAAATAATAATAACATTAATTCAGTGAAATGAAAATAGATTAGAAGTTTAGGAAAAATATGGAAGTACATTAGAAGCAAATTATTGAAAATCCCCTTTCTTATCCTGTCACTGTGCTAGAATTTGGACTAGAGCAAATTGCAATTAGCCAAGAAAAGTTATGGAATGAGGTATTGGGCTCAAGTCCCAAAAGTTGTCGCTACAAACTGTAATTTGCAGATAGAGAACTCCAAATCTTTAAAGATGCAATGAACCAAGTGCAACATATGTGATTGAACCGAATAAAAACATATTAACAGGAAAATAATGAGTGCTATATGTGAATCAAGCCATTAGCAATCATTTGCTTATAACAGACAAGTGGTATGTGAGTTTATTATAGAAATCAAGCAACATAATAGGATAAAGTTATGATCGTCCTGTAGGCATAGTTTAATAGTAAGGACCTTGTAATTAACTTAAGACTTAAATCTCGGCTAAATACATAATTTAACCATTGAGCTTTCAATTTTATCATTAATCTATTGCATATGTAAAGTTTCAATTTTTACCTATCAAATATCAAATTTAGCTAAATTGCATTAATTTTGTATTAATTCACTAAAGTTTTATTAGGTAATATTATATATAGTTTAAATTATTATCTTTTTTATATCAATGTAATTTTTTATAACTTCAAATTTAGTGGATGATAAATAAAAAATAAATTATATATGTGCAATAGGTTAATTGAGTTAAATTTAGTGTGTGATGCATAAAATTTGAAACTTTATATACTTAATATGTTAATGTTATATTTATAAATGTAATAAGTCAAACCTGTAAAGTTAGAATGAAATTACATATTCGGTACTTTAATCTCCCACACCCAACTTAAAATGAATTTATCACGGTGAAAATCTAATGTAAATAGGACTAATTAGAAAAAAAATATCATCAGATAGTTAATCCTACCAATAGTTAAAACATAATCGTGGAGAATATCAACGCGATCATTAAAAATAGTTTGTTTTATCCAAAACTTTGATAAAATTACCAGTTTTAGTCAAAACTTTTTAAAGTTTATCAATTTGTTTCAGTATTTTTGCGTTTTGTATCAGTTTTAGTCAACTTCAAAATGATGAGTCCAATTGATTATGTGTCACATGATATGTCTAAACTATTTTAGTCATAACTTTTAATAAATTATCAATTTTAGTCACACCTTTTAATAAATTGTCAATTTTAGTCTCATTTTTTAAAAATTTGTCAATTTGATCAAACTTGACAATAGAAACATGTGGCACTTACACATGTGGCATGTGGCATTTTTAAATTAGCTAAAACTAACGCAAAACGCAAAAATATTGGAATAAATTGACAAACTTTAAAGTTTTGATTAAAACTGACAATTTAGTCAAAGTTTTGACAAAAACAAACTATTTTCCTTTATTGTTATTGTTATTATTATTGTTGTTATTATTATTATTATTATTATTATTATTATTATTATTATTATTATGTAATGTTAAAATTAAATTTCTATTAAAAAATTATATAGAAATATTATTAATTTAGGGATTATATTTTATTGATAAATATATTTAATTTATAGTTTCATAAATTCTTTTAAAGCATTTGTTAATAACTCTTGTTGTTATTGTTGTTATACTATTATTTGTGGATATATTTGTGAGATTATTTTCAACAACATGAAATTAAGAATTATATGATATGATTTTTTTAAATTTTTTTAATAATTCAAATATAAATTTTGATTAAAAAAATTAAATCTAAAATAAAAAAAATCATCCTAAATTAAAAATCATTTACACGCCCCATTTCATTATTTTAATCATTTTGAAAAATATGATATGTTTAACAAAAATATTTTTTTGAAGAATAAATCACCCAATTTAATCTAAAATTGTCCAAATTTATTAATAAATACTTTACAAATTCTAAAGTAAAGAAATTAATCAAATGAAATCTAATCTTATTTATTAAGTGTGTTATAAATACTAAATGAGATAACTACCTCTTTAAAATGATAAGTAAATTGTAATTTTGAGATATTAAAAACATTAAAATTAAGTAGACTTGTGGAAGGGAATAAATATCTATCGATAAATTAATAAATTATTCATTTATCGATAAAATAATAAAATTTATAAAATAATATTTTTCTGATCCCAACGGTATTATTTTATTGAGATTTTACTGTATGTGAATATTTGGATATTTGATTATGAAAATTCAGACATCGTATCGACCTACTAAGATATTTTTTTCTCACTTTTCCTTCATATATGAATTTAACATTCAAAAAAAACTTTCAAAATTTTGTTCTTCACTCCATATTTAAATTCTCACAACCAATTATATTCACAATTTCTAAACAAGTTGTCAATATATTATAAAATAGATCCTAATTAGAACAAACAATCATCACGTTCAAAAATATTGTTGGAAAAAATGGATATTTTGTAATTTTGAGGCATAGTTTTTATTGGTAAATTGGAGGTTTGAACAACAAGAATTATGGTTTTGTATGCTACCTCCATAAGACTTTTAAAACGGTATATTATATGCTCAAAATGAATAAGTGATGATTGAGAAATTGATACTCAAAGTAAGCCACTTGTAAGAGTTTGTTGAGAAAATAAAAAAAGCTTAAAACCCAGGTTAGGAGTGCAAAATTTGGGTTAGGGGCACAATGTGTGTACAAACACGATGTGGGTGACACAACATTTTTGCATTCAGTTTGAAATCCCTATGGCAACCAAGGGGGGGGTGCATTGGTTGTTTATCAAAAAAAAGTTAAATGCTCAATTAAAACTTTTAATGAAATAGCGGAAGGAATTCAATTACTTAAACACAAGACAATCAAAGCAATTGAATAATAAATCAAGATTAATTAAGTAAATAAATAAATCAAGCAAATAAAACAATTAATCTCAATCAAATTTAATCAAGCATAAATTAATATGAAAATGTAAATAAAGTAGGGAGAAGAAAATCAAACACAAGATTTATAGTGGTTCGGCCAACTCCTTGCCTACGTCCACTCCTCAAGCCAACTCCTTGCCTACGTCCACTCCTCAAGCTCCACTTGAGATTTCCACTATCAATGATCCTTTTGCCGGGTTCAAGATCAAAACCCAAGTGTTTTCGTTGGCTCACACTCAAACCTTTACAATGAGTTTTTCTAAGGCTCACTCAAAACCTAGTGTTTACCAAGGCTCACACCAAACCTTTACATTGTGTTTTGATGGCTAACATAAATCCTAAACAAGTGTTTATTGCTAACACTCAAAATCTGAAATCCAAGTTTTTTCAAGATGCACACTTAAACCTTTTCTTGTGTTTTAATATCTCTCACACAACATACAAACAAAGTGAAATTATAAGAAGAATGAAGGTTTTTGCTCACAATTACAACATAAACTCTCAAATAACTTATGAATGTTGTGACTCTAAATTGCTATTCTTTCTTCAAGATCTTGTGTATTTTTTGATGTCTCAAATACCTCCTATTATAGGCAAGAAATCAGAAGTGGACGTTCAAAATCAACCAAGAAATTCAAACTTGATTGGTGAGGCTCCATTCTTCAAGGCAGCCAGCTTGCTTGACAGATGTAGTATGTCTCATTCAAAATTCAATATCTCTAGCTATACTCATTGAAAAATTATGATTCTAATTTTTTCAGAAACTATACATCCATACCTTTTCAACGGTGTATGGCACGTTTTCTGGAGATTTGTGGATTTTGTATAATAATTCAAAGAATGGACGCCTAATGCATGTGACTTGTACCTGGAGCTATATGTATTCAAATATAGATATCTCTTTGTAAAAATTTCAAAATGCTTCACCGTTTTTTCCATTGAAAAGTAGACTTCCAGGCCTTCAACTTTAAAAAAAGATTCACATTAAAAAGATTTTATCATATGAATGATAGTTGATAATGGCACTAATTGAAATTGAAATGGGTTGCTTAGAATATCAATTTTGATGCCTTGATGATGATGCTAGTATAATTGATTTACTTTCCTTCATCGGTATTGAATCACTTTCACTTTTGGAGGAGTTTGGTTGGATAACATCTTGTTACTTATGTACCTTAGCTTGCTCATCATATTGGGTGAGTTTGACTCATCAAGCTTGCCTACAATGTCAACTCAAACATCCTTTCTAGGAGCAAAAGGTTAAATTCATCAAGGAAATAAAGCATATATATCTCCTCCTTTCAAAGGTAATCCAAGCATATTCGAAATCACCTTCTTAAATCAACATTACTTTTAAATAATGAAAAATACAAAATATTTTTTATTTTCTTCCCCTTTTTGTCATTAACCAAAAAGGGTAACGAAAGAATACATAAAACACTAGGGTCGACAAGAAGCTTCCCCTTAATAAAATACACAAAAAAAAACATAAAAGAAAGAAACTAAAATTAAGTTGATGAAGAAAGCATAGTGGCCAGAATAGTCATTAAATCAGTTAAAGTCGGATTGGTTTGTGCTTGGTGTTTTTGCAAAAATAATAAATATTGCTCAATGGTTATCAAATGAGAATTTGTGTCTTGGATCAAGGAATAAAGATCTTCAAGGGAATGAGAAGTGGAGGATTGAGCAGGTTGTTGAACTTGTGGCAGATTCAACTCCACTGATCTAGTAGTGGGAAATGGAGGAAGATCTAGCACTTCATCCACTACTATAGGTTGCTTCCCTTTGGATTTGCGACGATGTTCATTTTCAATGGCAAAAAGAATTAGCTGATCAAGAATAGAGTTTGGAAATGACTGCCTAAAGATATATTCATTACCATATAAATTAACTCCGAAGTATTCAAACACATGAGTTAAAATTTCACCATATGGTAATGAGAGATCTTTTTGAACCACAAAAGCCATGTAAGAAAGGATTGATCCTGGGAGATTTATAGGTTTTTTGGATAAAAGATTTGAAACAAAAAACATGTCTTGCTCAGAAACTTTAAGAAGTTGAGGATCTCTGGGAAAGATATTGTAAAAACATAAATGATGAAGAATTCTAGAAAAAGGTGGGAGTTGATCA
>CANYLF010313970.1:0-21144 GCA_948193215.1 Bocquillonia castaneifolia
ATTAATTAATCAATATAACAAATGTAAGTAACAAACTGATTCTGTAGAGACCCGATTCTACAATAATTTTTCCTGAAAGAATAACAAAGATAAAAATGATATTCCTCTAAAACCCCTAGCCAGGAATAATAGAGAGATAAAATCAGTCCCTTATTTTGATTTGAGTTTTTCTACTTGTTGCTAATCCTGCACCTGTAGCCGATACAAATGGAAACTCTAGCTTCCATGTAAAAGGAAAGAAAAAATTTTATATAGAATTTATAGGGCAAAACCCACAGCCATTCAACACGTAAGCTTGCTCCCTGGGAAAGTTTGCTGCTGTTCCAGCACCAATGAGAACAAAATGTGTGGAATGTTTTGATCCATGTTTTCATAGAGTTTCAGTTCATTTGCTTCTTTTCTTGGCTTCACTGTAAAGGATTACTCCCATGACTGTGAGTGCATATCCAAGCATTCCAGTAACAGACACTGGATTTCTGAAAATTAAAATCGAAACCACGACTGCTACAGCTCCTTTCGCATTCCCTAGAACCTGGAAGATTAAGACCGAATATTAGATCAAAGGATAAGGTGGCCTTTTAATAAAAAAGAAACGGGCATCTTGAAAATTACACAAAACACAGATTTTAGATTAAGAAAAAAAGAAAATAAAAAGGGAACATATGACAAGCATCAGCATGCCTCAGGATTCAAAAGTCAACGTGTAGGCCACCATGACACTGAATCAAAAATCTAGCTTAAAACTTATGCAACCAGTACGCTATGCAGAAAGGATTTTGTACACATCTTCTGCTGCATATCAATTACTCTCCAAGGCCATGGCAGAGACAGCAGAAGAGACCCTACAACTCTGTATCTTAATGCCTACCCAACTAAGGACAGTAAACAATCCTGTTTCTCAAAGCCAACCCATAATTTTCTAATCATTCTCATCCTGTAATTCCTTTTATCATAAAACCAAACCACTCGATGGCAATTCATTGTTATTTTGTTTCACATTCAATAATTTCAACCTTATATACTGGATTCGTATTTTTCCATTTATCTTTCTACTGAAAGATCCATATCAACTATCTTTGTTTTTATTTCCTTCACTGTACTTCAAGTCTTCATATGATAAAATAGTTGTTTCATGCACCAGCTTCAAATATTTGCCAGAGGCCACTATTAAACACATTAGTTCCTACTTTTCTAAGGAGCTATCTACCCTCTTGTTGCAGGACCTAAGGGACGAATGATTAGGTCCGCCCTCAAAAAGAATAAAACCAAGAAAATGATTCTTTAACATCTAGCAGCCACTAAAACCATCAAAATATGTTGCAGCTGATACATCAACTTTGACCAATATCATCAGACGACTCATTCCAATAACACACTACCACATGCTGCAGGACAGGTCAAGAAAACTATGCAGTGAAAATGTAACATGAGATCCTCAGCCTTGAGATTCCTGGGGAAGTCTCTACTTGAATCAAGTCCTCCAAACTTTTGTCAACATTAAGTAAACTAAAGAAGGCTTTGGTGGAAATTTAAGACTACACCTAATAAAGTCACAACCACTGAATCCCTTACACAGTATCCAATTACCAGTCCGTAGAGAATCTTCAAATTCCTGAGGAAAAGGAACTCCAACTCCAACAGAGTCCTAAAAAAGGCTATTCCAGCTAGACAATGTCACAAAGACATCTATATAATAGCCATCAAAGGTCTCTTGCCCAAAATAATGAATATATTCTAATGATCCTAAATGAATAAGCAAAATTTTCAAGAACTTTTTCATAATTTCCTAACAGGACCTGATTCACTGATCACCTAATTAGATCATGTCCAAGAATTCCATGCAAATGAATAGAGATGCACATGCTGGAATATAGATACTAAATTAAGAGAGAGCCATTTATAGCAAAAAAAAGTACAATGCATTACAAGAACGGAAGTGGATGAAAACAAATGAGAGGATCAAGCCGATAACAGCAGCTGAAAAAATTAGAAACAGCACCAGGATTGAACCAAAGTTCATTTTTAAGTCCTACAGTACCTTAACAGCATTCAAATAAAAAACATTTCAGCTTATTATTCATCGTTAACTAATCAAAAGTGTTCTATCGCTCAATGGATCTTCCAGTAGACAAATACTCAAGCAATTAGCAACCAGAGTCACAATCACAGGAATAAGTGTACTGCAAGACCCATATGCCAGAGTACTTTCAAAAAGTTCAAGAAAAGCATACTTTAAATGGGATCCAATTCAGCACCCTAAATAATTACACTTGTTTTCTATGCCGAGCATACATTATTATGGTTCTCTCAAGGATCGCTCTTTATGCAACACAAGATTTTAGCAAATGCAAAACCAAAATACATTCTGGAGAAAAGTGGTAAACACAAGTGAATCTGAAAAGTTGAGGCATACCTGTAGAGTCAGAGCACTCGTGTGTTTTGTGACCAAGAAATTGGTAAGATTTACAAAGTACGCCAGTGCTGAATTGAATAGTAGGTACCAGATGATCTTGACATCATCTCTGGCAAGAGCCAATGTGATGCCAACCACATTATCTTCCATAATAAGTGTTGCAGGGAGTAAAAACACCACAGCTATTGGAGCCATATATAAAAGGAGGTTCATAGAATTCAGCTTCTCCCTATTGAATAAAATACAAACTTCTAAGAATCCACATCCACTTACTTTCAGATAAATGAAGAAAATATGAAATAAATAGAGCCAATGTTTTTTATCAGAACAAGAAAACAGAATGATCCTCACCCCTCAGAAGAAAGTAAAATCCCTTGCAGCACTGATTTGAGTGCCCTTGCGGCTGTGGCAGCAACACACATAATAAACCCAAATAAATGAAAACTTGGTTCACCCTGCAGCCAGCGAAAAGCAACAAACATGTTTTTAGCTGAGGCATCATCAAAGTAGCATAAAATTTTTCACAGTAAAGAATCATTTACCAGCAATAATATGGGTGACATTCTAGATATGTTTTAGAGGGAAACAAAGGAATCATTTAACCCTAAAATTCTACAATTTAATTACTTCCAGTTTCACAATATAACATAATGTACTGCAATTGACCTAAAAGTTATTTTCTTTCCTTTTTCTGTTTTTAGCATATCACCAATACATACACAAAGCCCCAACTTCAGCACCGACCAGCACCACTAATTCATTTCAAAAGTCAAAACAAAAAAATCCACTAAAAAATAATCCAAAACCCAGTAACCATTCAAATTATGAGAAACCAATTATCAATATCACAACTTCCAAACATATACATTCAAACCAATTCCATAGAATAACAAAAAAAAAAGCAACCAACTTTAACACCAATCAAAACAAAGCCAATTCATCAATTCACATAACTAAAAGAACCAAACATACAAAAACCATCAAATAAACAAAAGCAATAGCAATAATAATACATACCCCACTGGCAATAATAACTCCAGTAACAACAGGAACCAAGGTGCAATAAGTAAGCCAAGCCTCTCTCTTAAGGGTCATCAAATAAGCAAAAACAGCAGTAAAAAAGGGAGTAGTAGCACCGACAGCTTGAGTAAAAGAAACAGGAAGGAACCTTAAAGAAATATTACCAAAAACAACAGAAATACAAAAGACTAGACTCAAAGCAGAGATCTTTAAGAACTGAAGACGAGAACGAATGGTTTGCATAGGAACCATTTTTAACCAAGCAACAGCAATATAACTTAATAAACTACAAGCAGTCATATGACACATAGTTAAAAAGATAGGATATTTAAATCCATAATTGGACAATAAATACTTGTTTAGTAACAAAACTCCAATATTTGAGGAGTACCATGATGTTACTAGTCCTATGGTAAAGAATTTTGATGTGGGTTTCATTGTTTTTGATTGTTAAACAAAAATCAAGATCTGGGTATCTGAGTTTTTTCGATTAAATTCAAGTGAGTATGTGATTATGGATCTGGAGATGATAAAGGTGCGTGATTTTTAAAGATTGGAGGGCGCTGTCCCATGGATCTGTGACATTACAATGAAATTGAAATAAGAGTTTAGAGACTGGGACTTCTATTGGCTATTTTTAATAAAAAGAATTGGGAAAATGTAAAGAGAATGTGAATTAGGGAATTGGATATTGGGAAAGAGAATGTGAGTTTTGTTTGTGAGAAATTTAATTATAAATGAAAATTATGAGCAGAAGAGGAACATGAAGAAGAAAGAAAAGAAACAAAGAAGAAGAAGAAGTGGTAAACGCGTGAGGAAGGAATAAAGAAAGGAGGGTTTTTTAATTATTTTTTTTCTATTCTATTTTATTTATTTCTTTATATTTATAAATATTATTTTTCCGAAATAATATAATATACATTTTTTTAATGTTTTTATATATACACATATTTTGGTTTTATTAGTGTATGGTATGAGGAAAGGTATAGTTTGACTTTTTTTATTTGGAGTTAGAGTAATTTTGTAGGTAGGTACATCACATGAATACTTGTTTTATGATTTCATTTACATTACTTCAAAATGCAAAATTACGTATTCGTTCAAAAAAAAAAAGGAAAAATTACGTATCGAATAGTTAAAGTGAATTTTTACTTCAGAATTAATATTTTCTGCTAGAATTTTCTCTTTAGATGTTGCATTTTGATTAATAGTTTTTATTTTTTAGTCTTTTTTAAATTGATTTTCTTTTTTTTTATCATTGTTAGTTCTTTTAGATTAAATTTTTAATAAATATAAAATATTTGATGTATAAATGATATAAAAATAAATACCAATCCTATTTATAAATGTGAGAAGTGAATGTTTGTTCACGAATAAAATTAAATGAAGAAACTATTGTTTTTTCTATTTTGTTTTCAAAGGTTAAAAAAAGAAAGATATATAGTAACTAGTGGTTTTTACAGAAAAAGGAATTGGAATATGGTTGTATAAGAAATTTAGTAATATGGTTTTATGCGTCCATATGGTTGGAAGTTGTAAAACCTTGTTTTTTTCCTTTTTTTTTTGGTTGCGTTTTCATGTTATTATAAGCAAAAATAAAAAAATTTAATAAATCAAGCTCTCTTCCTTGTTCCAAGTGTTGTCTCAATATCAATAAAAAAACAAACAAACAAAACATATGCAAATCCAAAGAAAAATAAAGCACCATGAAATCGGACTTTTAACTTGTATTTATTCATATATAGAGGGAAAAAATTTAAAGCACCCCAGAAAGATAATTAGGTAAAAAAACAACAATTTGGTGCCATGACTTTGAAATAGATCCATTGGAATCTACAGCTGCCAATTCCATTAATTGGAACCTAGTCCCTCGTAGAATACTCTCCCACGAACTCAACACGTTTTGAAGACTAGTTTATTAGTAGTACTTAATTGAAGAAAAAAAAATTACAGGTTAGGCTGCTGTCTTGCCTGCACTAATAAGGTCGGTCCAAAGTTCAATAGTAATTTAGTTCTAAAGTCTATTTAATTTTAAAGCATATTGAAATGTATATGTGCCCACAAGTGGTTTGCGATTTCTTTAGCTCTCCAAAAGATTTACAATATAAGATACTCATATAAAGGAAAAATATAGTTGATTTGATACATTAAATCATGAATCATAATGTTGTAAACTTGTAAATTACACTCTATTATTGACATGACTTGAATGTCACAATCTATACTTTACTAATTGTTTCTTTTTCTCAAAAAATATCAATTGTTTAGTTTCATTTCTATCATCTAATCTATTATTTGCATATTCGAAAAAAATCCTTAGTAGGTCCTAATTAAAAATATGGTGGATCCCACCTAATCTCATATAATTTCATTATTAATCTTCTTCATATGGGAGACAATCGTGTTTATTTATTGGATTTATTTGGATGCATATAAGAAAATTCTCAATGAAGCTTATATCCGTTACAAGAAAACATTATAATAATGATAAAATACTAAATATCGGAACTAATAGTTGAATTTCAAATTAGCTTTTCCATAAAAACGAACAACTTGAAATGACCCTCTTTTAGTCTTAACTTCATACACTATAGTCAACAAAATTTCCTATTATCTCCTTTAAAGGCATGGAATAATGAATTTTTGGCATTTCAATAAATAAATTTATGAACAAAACCAATAATGACCATATTTTTATAGGATTTTGCTAGATCCCTTATGTTAAAATTGATTTTGATTCAAGAAGGAGAATTCGAATGAATGATTATCGATTACAAATGTTTCAATTACTATAAGGTAAAGAATATGTGACATGAAAATTAATTATACAATTAAGGCCTGGTTTTATAAGCTATAAAAAAAGGAAAAAAAATAAAATTGATCCAGCATTTTTGTAATTGGTAAAAGTTTAAATGGTTGTTTGAAAAGGTGGAAAAAAAGAAAGAAGAAATAGTCAATGACATGAACATCCGTTACTGTAAAAAAATATTGAATCAGAAATTCAAGATTTAGTTGCAATTTGAGGTATGCAAATCAAATCACAATCCATAGCCTAAACTACTACTAATTGGACCTATACCATATATTCTATTTCTAACCATGAATCTATTTTTTTTTAGTTAACCTTTTTCAATGGTAGTTGTGGAATCTATTTTCTTTGATCTAATAAACTTTTGGAGATGGTCAAAAGCCAAAAGTAATTATATTAATTTCACCCTTAATGCTTAGCAGCATTGACATTGATCAATAATATCTAATCTCTAATTTACATTTCATTTCAATGAGTTTTAAATCGTTTCTCCAAATTCTTCTCCTCCATCAATACACACTTTCCTTGCTGCTCGTCAATCACTCACGCATTCCCTTTTTTCTTTAATACGCATGATTCATTGAATAAAACCATGCGTATTCTTTTCTTTAAATCTCGACTTAGGGTAGGCTACAAATTTGCATTTCTTTGATTGCACACAACTTTTTTTTTCTTTTTCTAAGTACTAGTTGAAGGGCATGTGCTTTTGAACCTTACAGCACTTTCACAGCATTAATCAATCTCTATATATTAATTAACTATTGTCACTATAATCACTCCATCAAAAAATGAACAGTGAAGTTATGACTCAGATGTCACTTGTACTAAAAAACTATAGACATTTTTGTTTACTTATTCAACAAATGGGAAAACAAATTATAAACATGGTCAAAATATGTGATGGATTCGGGTCCTCCATTCAAAGTTCTACTCTCTACTTCCGGGTCTATAAGTCTGCTGTGTAGGTCTTCACTATAGTTCCGCGGGTCTCTGCAACGTAAATAATAAGTTAGAATACGTCGGGACTGGAGGGTCCCGTTCGTACTCCGATACTTAAGTCAGTGAATAGTACCAGAAGATAGATAATAAAAGGGTTTAGGGTTTTTGAAGAATAGAATTACCTCACATATCCTTGTACTATTCTTTATATAGTATGTTCAAGGAATATAGGGTTTTGGGAGCACCTGCTAGATTTCTTACAAGTGTCCCCTTGGTCCCCCATTCCATTAATATTCTAAAAAGATGCCATTTTTCTATTACATAGTATTGGTCATAATTCTAACCCAATATCTATTACTCATATATATATATATATATATATATATATATATTTATTTATTTATTTATTTATGTCTTTTCAAATTTCTGGCGCTCTTTCATCTGTCAGTTAATTCCCTATTTATGACGGGACATGTCTCCTCTTTTCTCGCGATTAACAACTGTCATTTATTATTTGCCATTTTAGCCTTTTGTATGCCATTGTCTCTTTGATTTCCTATTTTTCTCCGCCGTTGATCTCAATTTGATCCTACGGTCATAATTTTATCCTGATTTCTCTTCCTTTCCTATAATTTGTGTTACTTTACTTCTTTTTTTTTTACTTTTCTTACTTTACTTTTCCTTTTCTTTCTTGCCTTTGCTTTCGAGATTTTCTCCTTCATTGGTGGTTTTGCTTCTTTGCTTCTCCAATCACCTTCGACTGCATACAGGTTCTTTTCTAATAGCTCCTCCTAATTTTAATGAGTTTGCTGAGAATATTGCTGGTTTTGATTTTATATATGTTGACTGATGTGTCTAAAATAAAGTCTGTTTTTACTGATTTGAATACTTATAATACTTTTATTCGTCAATATCCTTTACCTGTTGGTTATGCTTATCGCCGTCCTAGCGCTACCTACTGTTCCTCTGATCGTTTAAGTAGTAATAGGGTTATTGTCCATGCTAGTCAATTGGAGGCTGGTCTGAGGTTTCCCTTGGAGCCTCTTTTAGTGAAGATTTTGGAAAATAGGTTTATTCTCCTATCTCAATTTCACCCTAATTCCACCTGTAGCTTTTTAGGGTTTTTACATGTTCATAAATGGGCCAATGTTGAGCCGACAGTAGATAGATTTTTTCAATTCTTCAAATTGACCCATAGAAAAACAAAGATGTTTGCCTCAACTTTCTTTCGCGATACGGCATACCGCCTTTGGGATGGTAGTCCACCCAAGGTTCATGGTTTAAAGAATAGATTTTTGATTGTTGAGCATGCGGATGTTTTCCAATCTTTGCCCCGTGGCTGGGTTGTCTCTCCCTCCTCTGACAGTAAAAAACTTTAGAAGAGAGAACAAATTGAACTACAATCTTTTGCTGCTCTTTGTTTTAGTCAAGGAATGAGTCTAGATAAGCGGGTGTCTGGTTACCTAGCCGAGAGACCTCCAAAGAAAAATTCATCTAAGAAAACGGCTAAAGATACAGTTTCTGACCGGCTGGCTGAGGAAGAAGATCCTGTATTGGCTAGTTTATTAGCTGACGTAGATGATGATCAGAATATCCCTCCTTCACCCACGCCTTCTCCTAGGCCTAGCAATCCTGCTAGGGGAATTCGAATATTAGATTATCCGGGTAGCCCTAGTTCCAGTTCTTCGTCTAGCTCATCTGAGGTTGACATGAATCTGGTGGCAGAGTTAGCCGCTGAAGCTGGCATTGAATTTGGTATTTGTTTCTTCTTTTCCTTTGTTTATTTCCTTTAATTGATTATTATTTTTCTTTGCTAATTGTAGAGATGAAACATTTTGGTGTAATTTCTATAGATACGGCTGCTCCTTCAAGGCCTAGCAAAAGGGCTAGGACCTCTGGTGCTACGGCTACTAGTACCTCCGCACTTGTCATTAGCTCTGAGGTAACTGCTGGGATTGCTGCCGCTATTTCCATTGCCCCAGATACATTAGCTTGTACAAGTGGTAGCGGCTTAGGGCAATCAGTTGGTGTTACTGCTTCTATATCTCCTATCAGTGCCGCTGCTTGCTCATTACCTGCTTCAATGCCAACTCAAATTCAATCTGGTGCCATTGTCGCTACTGAGAGAGCGGGCTCTACTGCTATTGCTGCTACTCCTATTTTTCACGGGTCTGCCATATGCGATGATGGGGTTGAGCATCCTTATTTTTTGAGGAAAGTCTTCTGTGAACCCTCTGGAGCACCTATGTTAGCCGGCGATTGGCTTCATCTTAAGCGTAAACAGATTTCCATGGGGAACAACGGGGTTGCTAAACGGTTCTTAGATGTAGCTTACCTCCCCATGGATATGGCTAAATTGAATGCGATTCCTGAAGCGAAGCTGCATGCAGAGACCCTCAAAATCTGTCTTTCCGTAAGTAATATTTTGACCAATAATTTTTTCATATTTTTATATGTTTACTTATTCCTACTGATGTATGTTTTTCAGGCCCTTCAACATGTTGAAGCTCTCGGCATGGCCCATGCTAGAGCCCTGAAGTCAAGTGGCTCGATTAGTGCTGAGTTAAATAAGTCAAAATCTGACTTGGCCAAGGCGTTTGAAGAAATTAAAGATAAGGACCTGGCTCTTTCTGCTTTGGCAGAGACGATAAGGGGTAAGGAGGAGGAAAACTCTCAACTTGTCCTTGAGTTGGAGCAGCAGTGAAAGACATATAAGGAACTTCAGCTTAAACAAGAAGAGATGCAGAGAACTATTACTGAGAGAGATGAAGCTATTGTTGAGCTGAAGTCCTCTAGTGCTGCCCTCATTACTGAGAGGGATGAAGATGTTGCTGAGCCACTCAAGGAATAAGAAACTACAAATCTTTTTGCCAGCCGGGTGCTTAATGCTTTTTATAAGGCCTGCAGAAAGAGAGTGGTCGAGATGGCAAAGGCGGCTATCCAGTTGAATGCAGAGTTGGCTGAAGTGGACCGAGTAAGTTTGAACCATTTTAGTGTGGTTTCCTTTGTCTCTCCTCGCCTTGCAGAGATTGACATTGGGGCGCTTCTTAACAAAGTATGGGACAATTGTGCTAGTGGTGTTGAGGTGGATGAGGAATTTGATGATGATGTTTTTATCGAGGAGGATGATGTTGGAAATGATGTTGCAACCTTGATTCCTCCTATCGTCGAAGATCCGATTCCAACTCTTCTAGCTTCAATTACTCAGCCTGAAGAAATTTTGCCAATTGTTGCTGAGCAAGGGGAAACTTCTACCGTTCCATCTACTTCTGCTGGTGTCTCCCCTTTAGTCACTGGCGATATTGTCGCTCCCGACAGTGGCACGCCGGTCTACCAAGGAGGAAACTTTTAGGTTGTTGTACATGTAGATGAGTTATTTTTATAATTTTATTTTTCTGAACAATACTATTTGAATGGAAGCTATTTCTTTTTCCTTCTACTTTTGTCTCTTCGAATTTTATTTTAGCTGTTATTTGGTGTTCTTTCATAATCTAGTTTTTAGCGTGTTGATATGCCTTTTTTTTTTCTTTGCTTAGACTTTTTGAAGCCTCTTACAATAGTTTGATTTGACTTTGTTATTTCGCATGGACTAACTTGGAGTCTCTTATAGCGGTTTATTAGGACTTGGTCTTTTTGCCTGGGCTTATTTAGAGCCACGTATAGCGGTGTGATAGGTCTATGCCTCTTCACTTGGGCTTTCTTGGAGCCTCTTACAGCAGTTTGATAGGTCTGTGCCTCTTCGCTTGGGCTTACTTGGAGCCTCTTACAGCGGTTTGATAGGTCTGTGCCTCTTCGCTTGGGCTTACTTGGAGCCTCTTATAGCGGTTTGATAGGTATTGTGCAGGATAACAATAAGATAAAACATTGTTAGAACTCGAGCTTTTTCATTAAAAACTGTGAGTGACGACAGCTACAACTACTGGTAATACTTTCTCAACATCTCGGCATTCTAAATCCTTGGTAAGATGGTTCCATTAAGGTTTTCTAGCTTATATGCTCCTTTGCCCAGCACTTCTACTATCTCGTAAGGGCCTTCCCAGTTTGCTCTGAGCTTTCCAACTCCTGCCTCACCTTTTCCTACATCTGCTCTTCGTAGGACTAGGTCTCCCACTTTAAAGTGTCTGACTCTTACCCTCCTATCATGATTTTTGGCGGCTTGATGTCTATATGCATCAGCTCGAATAGCTGTTTGATCTCTTCTCTCCTGCAACAGATCGTTATTAATCTTCACAGAGACTTCATTTTCTTCATCATCATAGTTTAAGACGCGCCATGGTGGGAATGTTATCTCTGCCGGGATCATTGCATCCATGCCATAAGCTAGGCGAAAGGAGGATTCTCCAGTAGCTTTCCTGGGAGTTGTTCTGTAGGCCCATAGTACACTGTACAGTTCATCTACCCATCCTCCTTTTAAGTCATCTAGCAGCTTTTTGATCCCTTCCAGCAGAGTTCTGTTGGCATTTTCTGTCTGGCCGTTCATTTGCGGGTGTGCCACAGATGAAAAGTGCAGTTGTATATTCAGGTTGCTGCAAAAGCTTTTGAATTTTTCACAATCAAACTGCTTTCCATTGTCTGTAATTAAGGTGTGGGGGATGCCGAATCTGTAAATAACTTCATTTCTAAAGAACTTCTCTACCTTTTCTTCAGTGATGGTGGGCACCGGCATGGCTTCTATCCATTTTATAAAATGCTCTATGGCTACAATCAAGAACTTTTTTTGGCCTGATGCCAGTGGAAAAGGACCAAGGGTATCCATTCCCTACATGGCAAATGGCCAAGGACTTCCGATGGGAGATTGACAGCTGGCCGGCAGATGGCTCACCTTAGCGTACTTCTGGCACTTGTCACATCTTTCCACCAACCCCTGTGCATCTTTATACATGGTCGGCCAATAATACCCTTGTAAGAGTGCTTTCCTGACTAATGTAGGGGCTGCCTCTTGTGATCCGCATATTCCTTCATGAATTTCCCTCATCAAGGGTAGGCCATCGCCCGCCGATACACAAAGGCACCATGGATGAGATCTGGCTTTTAGGAACATAACTTCATGCTGGTAGTGGTAAAGTCAAGCAATTGCTTGTAATCTTTATGCCTCATTCCTATCCTCTGGTAACTCCCCTGTTATTTTATAGGCGATAATAGGTTTCATCCACTCGGCTATTTCTGCAATTTCTAGAACCTCTTCTGTTTCCACACTTGGGCTGGTCAACTTTTCCCTAAGTGGAATTTTATGGAAAGCTTCTGCCCCCTCAGCCGCAGCTTTAGTCAGCAGATCCGCTTCCTTGTTCTCTTTTCTTAGAATCTGGCAAATATCTGCTTTGCCGTTTCTCTCTGTTAACTTCTGTAGTATCGTTTTTACCTTCTCAAGGTACTTTATCATCAGTGGCTCCTTTGCGATAAAACTGCCATTCATTTGGTTTACCACCAGCTGGGAATCACTGTACACTGCTAAGTTTTCTGCTTTTACTTCTTCAACCAGTGACAAGCCGGCTATCATTGCTTCGTATTCTGCCAGGTTGTTAGTCGCCTTAAACATAAGCTTTAAAGCATATATGATTTGAATTTTACCTGGTCCTATTAGGAGGACGTTGGCTCTTGCTCCTTTTTCATTACTTGCTCCGTCTACATACAACTCCCATCTCTCTGGCTCATTGTCCTTTGTCTGCTCCTCCTTATCTTCACCCATCTCATCCACAAAATCTGCGAGGATTTGTGCTTTAAGAGCGGCTCTAGGCTCATATCTGAGATCATGCTCCCCTAATTGGATAGACCAATTAACCAGTCGTCCGGATGCTTCTGGGCATTCTAGGGCTTTCCTTAGTGGTATATTAGTTCTTACCACAATGGTATGGGCATGGAAATATGCTTTAAGCCGCTTACAAGCCTCAACAACAGCCAATGACAGCTTATCTATCACCGAGTATCTCAGCTCTGACCCCTTTAATACTCTACTGACATAATAAATCAGCTTCTACTCCCCATCTTCTTCTCTTATCAATACACTGGCAATAGCTTCTTCTGCTGCAGCTAATTACAGATATAACCGCTCCCCAGGTATGGCAACTTAGGATTGGTGGTGATGATAAGAATTTTTTTAGCTTCTCAAAAGCTGCTTGACACTACTCTGTCCAATCAAACTTTTTCACATTTCTCAGGGTTTGATAGAACGACAAAGACTTCACTGCCCCACACGACATAAACCTGCCCAACGCCGTTATCCGGCCATTAAGTTTCTACACTTCTTTTATATTCTTCGGCGGCTTCATATCAAGTATAGCCTGTACTTTCTCCGGGTTGGCCTCTATCCCCTTTTAAGAGACCATGAACCCTAGGAATTTTCCAACTTTTATCCCAAAAGCACATTTATCCAAATTGAGCCTCATCCCAAAATTCCTGAAAATGTTGAACACTTCTCTGAGATCTCTAGGGTGGTCTTCCTCCCTCTTGCTTTTAATAATTAAGTCATCCACATACACCTCCACTGTTTTTCCTATCTGCCCTTGAAACATATGGTTCATCAGCCACTGGTAAGTGGCTCCTGCATTCCTTAAACCGAATGGCATTACCCTATAACAGTAGGTTTCTCCATCAGTGATAAAGGCCGTCTTGCTCTTGTCGGCTTGGCTCATTGGGATCTGGTGATACCCATTGGCCGCATCGATAATGGAAAATAGCTCGTGACCCTCTATTGAATCAACCAGCTAGTCTATGCAGGGTAAAGGGTAATTATCCTTTGGGCAGGCCTTGTTCAGATCTGTAAAATCTACACACATCCTGTGTTTGCCATTGGGTTTTTTTGACCAGGACTACGTTAGCACACCAGTCTGTTTGTTGGATTGGTTCAATAAAACCGACTTCTTCCAGCTTTTTTACCTCCTTTACTATTATTCTTTGTTTCTCCAGGCTGAAATTTCTCTTTTTCTGCCTTACTGGTTTTGCGTTTAGGTCAACCGTGAGCTTATGAGTGATTACGCTCGAGTCTACGCCTTCAATCTCTCGTGGGTCTGTTGAAAATAGGTCTTGATTGTCCATCAAAACATTAGTGACTCTTCTCTCTGTTTCTGGCTTCATTCTTCTTCCTATCTTTACTTTGGTTCTCGCCATCCCAAATTCCCTCGTTACATCCTCCAGTTCTGTTCTTCTCTCTTCTATGTGAAGAGTCATAATCTGCTCAATGCTAAGCATCTCTTCCTTTCCTCCCTCAGCTACTGTATAGCACTTCCGGGATGCCTCTTGGTTCCCTCTGATCACTATTAGACCCTTGGGGGTTGGAATCTTCATTGTCAAGTATCCGATGCTTGTGATGGCACCTGTTTCATACAGTAGGGGTCTCCTCAAAATAGCGTTATAGGCCAGATCCATATCAATAATATTGAACGGTACCTTTAATGTTTTGGTTGGGCCTGGGTCCTCGCCAAACTGCATCTCCATTTCTACTATGCCCAGCGGTTGTATTGGCCTGCTGCCTAGTCCCACTAATGGCTTTCTTATTGGTTTTAGAGCTGCTAGCTCCCCTTCAATTGTCAAGTATGCCTTTTTGGTCATCAGGTTGATTGCACTTCCTTTATCCACTAGCAGTCTGCACACCCAGTATTCCCCGATCATCGCTTCAATAACTAGTGCATCATTGTGTGGCTCTTTCACATGAGCGGCATCCGTGTGATCAAATGAGACCTCAGGGAAATTGGTATCAATGGTGAACACCTGCTGTCATTGTTTTTTCCTTGGTGGCTCTATCAATGAGTTTCCCCCTGTAATGAACTCGTAAAATTTTCCTTCAATTCTCTTCTTTGCTGAAATCGGTTCATGCCTCTCTTCTTTCTTTTCTTCTCTCTCTCTCTCTTCTGTTCAGGCTCTGTACTGCCCATAAACTTCTTCAGTTTGCCTTTTTACACCAGTCGTTCGATTTTATACTGTAAATTCCTGCATTCCTCCGTAGTATGGCCATGGTCCTTGTGGTATTTATAATATTTGCTCTGGTTTCTTCTGTCTTGGGACTCCACCCTTAGTGGCCTGGGCTTTGTTATCTCCTCCCCATTCTCTTTGATCCAGAGAAGGATATCCTCTTCGCAGGTAGTTAATGGTGTGCAGTTACCGCGGTTCGGGTAATCTGGCTGGGTATTATAGTCAAAGAGGCTCCTGAAAGGTTCTCTCCCTCCTTTACCATCACGGCCTTTGCCTCCCCTTCGGTTACTTTCTCCTTTACTCTCCATGTCTCTTCTGTCATTTCTCAAGGCATCATCCAGATCTGCTTGTTTCTAGGCAATAGCGATTACCTCATTAAAGGAGATTGGTTTTTTGGTTATGAGCTTATTGTGCAGCTCCTGGAAGTGAGTACCTTTCCTCTAAGCTTCTATTGCTGTCTCCTTATTCAAACTTTCCACCAACATGTCCTCTTTGTTGAAACACACAACATAATCCCTTAGGGGTTCATCTAACCTTTGAATACACCTATGCAGATCGTTTGACTTCTTTGGGGGCAGAGCATTTGTTCTGTATCGCTTTCTAAATGCGGTGTGCAGATCTACAAAATTGTGGATAGAAGAGCTAGGAAGCCGAAGATGCCATTGTTGTGCGGCTCCCTTGAGTGTAGTGAGGAATACCCTACACTTTATGGCATTTGTTACACCGTGTTGTAGGCTCATCATCGTGAGGAACTTAGCTACGTGTTCTTTGGATCTCCTGACCCATCGAAGGAGTCCATTTTTGGGGTTCTGATTTTGTCTGGCAATGGTTCCAATAGGATAGCTGCTGTCAAGGGGGATCCGCCGTCACTTTGGAAATCCTCATCTAGATCTCCCCTTTTCAGCCTTTTAAAAACATCTAACACCTGCCACTCTACACCTGCGATTGTCAACGGCCTCTCTCCTTGTGTCCCCAACGGGTTTCTGCCCCGGCCTTTGGTAACCTCTGACTCATCACCTGCCTTTAGTGGGTAAGTTTCTGGGTTTTAGTAGTTGGGTATTGGGGTATGATGGGTGGGTGTATAAGGGATGTAATGAGATGATTCTTGGATCGGCTGGGTATTTTATTGTGGTGGGGGCGGTGGTGGTTGACCCTGTGGTCCCAAGTTTGATTGGCCATACTTCTGCAAAACCTCAGCCACTCTTTGCTAGAAAATACCGGCCATCTCCGTCATCAAATTTGCCCTTATTTCTTGCACATTCACTTGTGGTTGTATTCCTGGGTTTGGTGTTTAGGGTGAAGAAGTATGGTTGCTTGAAAAGGTTTGCATTGTCACTGGTATTATGGTATTGAATCTGGGTTGAGTGGGTGTTAAGAATCTAGTTGAGACTCTTTGATTAGAGGTATGGGGATGTTGATAGGTGATATTTGTTGTAGGGACTGTGCGTGTCCAGTCAAGAACGGAACACTGCCATTCCTGGCAAAGGGTCCTTGAGGGACATTTACTGTTGTCCCCACCGGTATCCTGGTGACAGTGTTATTATCGACAATCACCACACCAACTAATGGATTTGGGTCCTCCATTCAAGGTTTTACTGTCTACTTTTGGGTCTATGAGTCTGTTGTGCGGGTCTTCACTATAGTTCTGTGGGTCTCTGCAATGCAAATAACAAGTTAGAATACGTCGGGACTGGGGGGTCTCGTTCGTACTCCAATACTTAAGTCAGTGAATAGTACTAGAAAATAGAGAATAAAAGGGTTTAGGGTTTTTGAAGAATAGAATTACCTAACATATCCTTGTACTATTCTTTATATAGTATGTTCAAGAAATCTAGGGTTTTGGGAGCACCTGCTAGATTTCTTACAAGTGTCCCCTTGGTCCCCCATTCCATTGATATTTTAGAAAGATGTCATTTTTCTATTACATAGTATTGGGCCTAATTCTAGCCCAATATCTATTACTTTATCAATACATATTAGTGTGGCCTTACCAATTTAGGCACTTTGCATTGAAGGAAGCGATCTTATGCATTCATTAAACTTTCAGTTACTTGTATACATGATGATACAAATTCTTGTTCAGACACTGTTTACACCCAAAAATATTTTTGACCCAAGTCTATACTTTGAAGCCCATTTATTAAAAGCCCATTGACTTTTCTTAAATTAATTGTTAAATAATTAATTTTAATTACTTATTTAATAAAAAAATATGAGAAAATGAATGTGGAGGTTCTGGAATATTTCTCAGTTATATGCACGTTAAGGAATAAAAGATTTATACTTGAAGAATATGCCTCCTTAGCAGCTTAGTGGTCAAGGAAGAAGCATCCAGAAGACTTGAGAAGGAAGTGATGTGACGTGGAAGACTTGGTGAGGAAGTAGTCTGTTTCTTCTATTGAGAAGTTTGGGGAAGAGAGCTCATCAACTTGGTAGCCAAGGAAGTGGCATCTATAAATAATGTGGAGGAACAATCATCAACAGGCACCAACAATCATCAAGAAAAAGGACCAACAATCATCAACAAAAAATCTACAACAAACAATCATTCAGAAATCAACAGTCAATACAAGCAAATCTACAGCAATCAAATCTTCATTGTTTAGTTCCTGAAGCTATTCTATCTTTTTCAATCCTTGATTTATTTTTAAGCTTTGTGTAAGAATCCAGTTCGTAGTTATGGTCGCATTCAATCCTCATTGTAAGGCATTCTGATTTGTAGCTATTCAATTTATGCAATCTAGTTCAATTTTTAATATTCCTCAATATGTCTTTATTTAAGATTTTAACGCTGCCTTTATATTTCATTTTTACTTAAGATTTCAAATCATCAAGCATTAATTTATTTTTATTATCAAGTTTAGTTTTTATCTTTTAGCTTTCTAATCCTCAAACTTTAAAAATGTTCACTCTTCATGAATTTAATGCTTTTATTGCTTTCAATCCAATCAATTTAATTTTTAATTGCCATTTATTTGAGATTTAACAAAACTGTAGCAGTAGAGTTAAGGACCCAGGATTTTTCAGGTCCCTTAATTTTCTGCACAATCATTTCTAATTAGAAGTTTAAGGCGCATTTAATTTCTTTTATCTTTTAATTCTTTAATTAATAGCTGTTAACTAATTTTTTGAGGAGTAATCCTCTGGCACGCTCACAATTCCTAACCCACGTGCTAAGGGCCGGAAATTTGTGCAAACAAATATATTTTTGGCATGCCCGGTGGGACTCATCTCAAAGTGATGGCACCACAGACCTGAAGTCAATTGGGAAAAGAAGTTGCCGAGTCTCAGGATTTGGCGAATGCTCCTGCACCAATGGAACAAGGAGTTCATGTTCCTTAAGTGGTGGAGCAGTATGAACAGCTGAACATGAGGCGTGATCTAGGTCTTGTTGCTGAAGATTTCTACACTCAAGTTGAGGATGCCATTCCTCAACACCCAACAAGACCTGTTGTTGGGAATCAGGATGGCAACTCCTCGGATTCTACTACCTCTCTAATGAAGGACATCCTGGACTTACTACAACAAAAGGCCAGGGCTGATCATTCATATGAGAAGGCAGAGATAAAAAGAAAAGCCAAGGAAGAAGAAGCTCAACGTAAGAGGAACGTTGAGGTTGCTAAATTTAAAAGATGACTTACTGAGAGTTACAAAGCCTGTGAAGTTGAATACCACAAGTTACTGGTAGAGGAATCTCGTAAGAAATCCTCAACCTTACCTAATCCTCAAGGTGTAAGGAATGAGGCCAACTCAAATTTTAGTTTTGCTAGACAAACCTCACCAGAGCTCGGGGGGCAATCCTCGGGTGGTTTTCAACACATTGAAGGAAGGTATCAGCTTCCTCATCGTCGTGATCCTCATGGCCGTTAACCAATCAGGCCTTAAACTCAACACTTTCAAGGATTCACTACTGCAGCTGCTCAGCCTCACTTTTATGAGGCAGAGACACATCCTCAAGGAGCTTTCCATGCCACTAGAGCCTCAGGAGGGGGGAGTTATGTTCCTCAAGCCCCAAATCCTCCTCTAGTTAATTTTGATCAGGAGGCGCTAAGGGAAGCAGTGCAGGAGCTATATGGACATGGCCTACGTCAAATTGGCTGTCCACAGTTTCAC
The DNA here is from genome assembly GCA_948193215.1 of Bocquillonia castaneifolia. Classification (NCBI taxonomy): domain Eukaryota; kingdom Viridiplantae; phylum Streptophyta; class Magnoliopsida; order Malpighiales; family Euphorbiaceae; genus Bocquillonia; species Bocquillonia castaneifolia. The sequence continues at coordinate 19,200 of CANYLF010313970.1, forward strand.
AAGCCCTATCCTGAGATTGTCGATAAAGATAATCCTTATCCAAGGGGTTATCGTATTCCTAACTTCACTTTATTTTTAGGAGAGGAAAGGCAATCTACATTGGAGCACATCGCCAGATTCACAATTCAGTGTGGAGAATTAGCGAATTATGATAACTTTCCTAACCTGAAGTTGAGGCTTTTTCCAAATTCACTTACTGGAACAGCCTTCACTTGGTACACTACTCTCTTGAGGAATTCAATCCTCACTTGGCAAGAGATAGAAAGGCAGTTTCATACTCAGTTCTTTAGAGCTAAGCCAGAAATTTATATTGCAGAGTTATCAAGAGTTACTCAACGACTAGGAGAGACTGTAGATCTTTTTATTACACATTTTAAAAAGTTGAGGAATCATTGCAAAATTTTCTTACCAGATACTGAATTTATGAAAATGGCACAAAGAGGTCTGGACATTGAGTTGAGGAAGAAATTCCAAGGCATGGAGTTCAGAGATTTTTATGAATTAGCCGCTAAAGTGTCTGAATATGAGGAGTTGTTGAGGGAGAAAAACCAAAGGAAAAAGGCCACGATGGGATCGTACTATCAAGAGGTAGAAACCCCTGATATAGCAGTGGCAGAGTTAGATTCCTCAAAGACTTGTGTCTGTCCAATGCTGGTAAGGAAGACTCTTGATATATGGAAGAAGGCTCATGCTTTAAATGCTCAGACATAATATACTTCGAGGTGGCAAAGACTGAGGAAATTTTTGACTTCCTCCTCAAAGAGAAATGCATTACCATTCCTGCAGACCATGTTTTTCCTATTAAGGAGGAAATGAAAGGCAAGGATTACTGTAAATACCATAACTCATGGAATCATTTTACCAATTCTTGTTGAAGTTTTAAAAACCTGGTGCAGGATAGAATCAACAAAGGGATATTGAAGTTCCCTAAGAAGAAAGATTCCATGCTAATAGATGAGGATCCTTTTCCTCTTATAATATCCACTAACAGTGTTTCTTTTGACCTGAGGATGTTAATTAACGAAAAGAAAGAAAAGAAGTAGTATCCTAAGGAACCACACCCGAGGAAGATATGTGTGTGGGTCACAAGGGAAGAGCTGAAGTAGATTAAGTCCCAGAGACAGGTGAGGGAAACTTCCTTACCGTCTCATACTAATCCTCGTGCATCAGATTTTCGGAGAAGGCAATCTAGATTCATTGCACCTCTTGAGGTGAAACCAAGTCCTCAGTGGCATGTCGTTCACCACGAGAAGTTTCCACGGCCCTTGACGAGGACTCAGAAATGAAGATTGTAGAGGCAGAGAGCTGCAACTAAGAGGATTGAGGACTCAAAGGAAAATCCTGAGGAAGTTGAACAAGAAATGCCAGTGGAGAATAAAGAGGAGCAGCAAGTTGAGAATAAAAGTAAATTCAGGAGGGAATCAGTGGAGGAATTACTTGGTGAGCCTTATGGGAAATTTGATTACAAGGTACTCCACTCTCAACCTCTTTATGTTGATATTCCTACTGAGTCTATTAATCCAATTGGTTGGGAGAATGAAGATGATTTACTAGATGAGGATAATGTGGAGGAAGGAAGTTTTTTAGTAGGTGATGTACCAGTACCTTTTGGATGTGCCACGACAACTATTACTTTACCGGCTATATTCCAAAAGAATATTTTTAAGGAATCCCGAGATGAGAAATAGGCTCGGGGGGGCAGATCCTAAGAAACATGAGGATTTTCAAGGATATTTCACTGGAGTCACAATTCAATGCCCAGCAATGGAAGGCCCAAAGAAAGTGATTTTTGAGAAGCCTTCTAATGAGATGATGAGGCATTTAAGGCCGCTTTATATTAAGACACTTCTTAATGGCAGGCCTACTTCAAGAGTCTTAATTGATAATGGCTCGACAGTTAATGTCATGCCATTAAGGATGCTACATTCCTTAGATAAATCAATTG
>CANYLF010314051.1:0-11192 GCA_948193215.1 Bocquillonia castaneifolia
TTATTATTCATTTAAACTATAAAATATTTATGTTTTTAAATTTTTTGTTGTTAATTTATTTAATTTTAAGATTAAAAACTTGTTTTCCTAGGATATATTTGATTGAAATATCAATTAGAGTTTTTATTGTGTTTAATTATAGTTATATTTTTATTGACATATTTTAATATTTATTTTTTTATGAATCTAGTTGTGTAATATAAATAATATTTATGTACATATATTTTTACAAGTGTATTTTAAAATTACCGGTTCAACCTTTAAACACTTGACCCTCTGATGTTTCCAGGTTAATGATCAAGCTGGTTTTTAAAACTTTGATATAGATTCAACATTTAAAAAATATATATGCTGTTAATGTTGAAGTAGAAAGTAAACAAACAATTAATGAAAAATAAAATTATAAATGTAACTTAAAAATTAATAACACGATTACCTATTATTTACTACATATGCAAATTAACTTCAAAATTTATTTGAATTATCCAATTTAAATCTAGGATTCTACTTTCATCAAACAAATGAAAGTGTAGATAGATATAGATGTAAATTTACTTCTTATAATCGTATGAAATTTAATAAACATTATAAGAATAGTTTTATATTTGACTTTCAATTTTATGATTAAAGTTATTTTATCTCTAATTAATTTATTGATTTAAAGCGTCAAATTTATTTTTTAAAAAAGGGTTACAGTCACTTAATTATTAATTTCATCATTATTCATATAATTGAAGCTAATTTTATGTGTTAATTAATTTTTGTTAAGTGAAATTTTGAAATGTAAAATTAGTAAATTACATATATATTATTATACATAAGGCAATTTTTAAGAGAAATTTTGAAATGTAAAATTAGTAAATTACGTTTAAATTATTATACATCAGACATTTGTTAAGAAAAAAATTTGAAATATAAAATTGGTAAATTATATACATTATTATGCATGAGGCAAATAATGTTAGGAGAAGTTTTGAAATGTAAAATTAGAAAATGAATACATTATTATACATGAGACAAATAATAAATAAAATCAATTAATAATAATTAGTAAGGTATTTGTAAAGAAAAATTTTAAATGAAAAATTAGTAAGTAAAATCAATTAATAATAATAATTAGTAAATTATACATACATTATTATATGCATGAGTCATTTGTTAAGAGAAATTTTAGAATGTAAAATTAGTAAATCGTGTAAAAATTGTTGTGCATGAGATAAATAATAGATAAAATCAATCAATAATTAATTTGATAAATTGAATAGAAGAGTATGACAAATACATTTAATTATATAAGAGTATTAATGTATTTAATAAAAGAGAGAATAATACTAAATGATTTAGAATATTACCACATAAGTAATTGATGTGAAATTGCACTTACAATAGATACTTCTTTACTATTATATATTTATATAGATGAGTTATTTACACTTTAAAGTAAATTTAAATTTGATTTTTTTAATTGGAATAACCATCATGCTTTTATTAAACTTAAATTTGTTTTTTTTTAATAAAATCTTAACCGCTTATAATATCTAATGGTAAAGATTACAAATATCAGGGTGAACACCAACAGGAGAGAATCCTAATCTTTGCGGAGAGTACCAATGTTGCAAGATAGGCCTTGATTATTAAACCAAACCAAAACACACATAAACCAAAAGTACTCTATAAAGGTTACAAAAGTACATACATAAACGTTAACGTTGTCTTGCATTAGATTAGATCGAAGTTATCTAAGTAACTCGAACAAGTTTAGTTTAATTTGGACAGCACAAAACACATTTATCTTTTATTTTCTTTATAAACTTTCTTTCCTACATAAAATAAAATAAAAACACCAACACACACAAAAAAAAAAAAAAAAAAAGCAAAAATCAGCTGATGCAGCTGCAATATAGAAACCTAAGCAAACCATTGAATCGATGGGTTAAGTTACTTTTATTTGTATTACTTCCATTCTTATTAATGGCGCCATCTTCATTGGCAGACGGCGTCACTCCTCATGAAGCCAAGCTTCTGCGCGACGAGGTATCAATTTCATTTATTTTTTTACGATTTCTTTCTTATAGATCTGCCAATTTGAATTGAATTGAATTATGCATATAAATATAAATGAAAATTGTATTGTAGGTTAAGGAAATGTTCTACCATGCTTTTAATGGTTACATGGACAATGCTTTTCCACTCGATGAATTAAGACCTCTTTCTTGTCAAGGTGAAGATTCTCTTGGTGGTTATGCCCTCACTCTGGTTTGTTCCTTTTTCTTTTTATTTATTTATTTAATTCATTCATTCATTTCTCAGTTATTTGTTTTTGTTTATTTTGTTATTATTATTATTATTATTATTATTCAAAATCATATGTTATGCCTCCATTTTATTTGCAGATCGACTCCTTGGATACACTAGCTCTTCTTGGTGACCGAGACCGCTTTGCTTCCTCCGTTGATTGGGTTTCTAAAAATCTCCGGTTTGATATAGTGAGTAAGGCCCTCCTTTTCTTTTTTCTTATTGCTTTTCTGTTTTCGGTTCGATAATTCTCAGTGATCAATCAAAGATTATTAGGAACCAAGTCATTGAAATTTGGTGAATTCTTTTAATCTTATTTTAATTTGCTTGTGTTTCATATTTGATGAAATTAACTATTTCCTTCAAGTCTAAGAGTATTATTTATCCTTCAGATACTGTTATTCAATCCAAGTTTTTGACTTTCTTATATCATGTGTGCAGAATAAAACAGTCTCTCTCTTCGAGACTAACATCCGAGTCCTTGGAGGTTTACTCTCTGCTCATCTAATTGCTACTGATTATGCCACGGTACCTTTTGCTTTTGCCTTTATCCCTACTGTTTTATTCTTGGCGTAACATTATATGAATACGTAGATCTAGGTAGCAGGTGGCATATCTGGCAATTTAATGGGCATTTTCATTGAACTTCCAATAATTATAAGCACAACATGCGTCAGTTCAAAAAATGCTTATTACATGCCACACAATGCATGTGTGGACATACATCGATGCCTTTCTACAGCTTGAATTTGTGAATCAAAATTAAGATAAACTATAATGACTTCCTTGATAGCTTTTTTTCTTTTGCATATTGCATCGTATTTATTTAGGCACTTGGTGTAAGTTACAGTAGGTATTAGTTAAGTTCTGCTATATATCAATTAAAGCTGGTTAGTTACACCTCAGTAACAAGTAAATGCTTTGATGCCTTTTTATCAGAAGGAATTTAAATAGAATATTCTCAATCTTTTGGTGCAGGGTATGAGAATCGCATCCTATGACAATCAATTGCTTCATTTGGCTGAAGATCTGGCTCAGAGAATGTTGCCTGCATTTGACACTCCTACTGGTAATGTTTCTGGTGCTGCCATTAGCTGCATGCTTTTTGATCTTTGTCATTCAGATTGTCAAGTGGTTTGTTATCCTCTGGCATTGATGTGAGATTTGTGATTTATGTGCTGTTTGTCATGGGAACAAGCTTATAGGAATTGGTCATGAATGTTCTACCAAAAGTTTATTATATTTTGAATATAGCTCACACTTGGTTGGCTTCGTGATGCTTAGCTTGAATCACAAGCATTTTTGTAGTTTTAACTTCTCTTTTCGGACCATGCTTTACTATTTCCTCATTTTAATCTCTGATGTGAACGTCGGACTTGTTCTTGCTTCTCCAATTTATGTGATTTCAAATGGCAGGAATTCCTTTTGGCTCTGTCAATCTGTTGCATGGAGTTGACGAACATGAAAGCAAGGTATAGTTTTTTTTTTCCTGATTTACAAGTGCAATTTTTGGATTATTTTTATCTGAAGTGGAAATTTTGAAACTCATCCCAGGATAATTGCTATTATCATGTTTCTTACACAATGTTATACTGACACATATTTCTATCAATTTTGATTGTTTAACTTCATCTTGTCAACATTTCTGTATCTTTCTAAATGGCAATTTTTGTCTATTTAGATAACATCAACTGCTGGTGGGGGGACTTTGACCTTGGAATTTGGGGTGCTTAGCCGCTTGACAAACAATCCTAGTAAGTATTGATACCTTTTCAGTTAGCTAATAAAATTTTTGTGTTCCATATCATTTAACTGATATTGTTTTTTAAGTTCTTTTTCTTGTACTGGAAAATCAGATGTCAGAATTCACCTTTTAGAGATAAAATTCTGATATTCTCAACTTTAAAGGAGTAAAGGACAAAATTTATGTAACATGTGGATAAATTTTTAAAAAACTAATCCGAAATTGAATATAGAGTGCTTTTAAGTGTTATTGTCTTTGTAAAAGGCTCAACCCACCATCAGAAAGGCCAAAATAAGTTGTATGAAGTTGTGATAGTTACTGATACTGAGATGTTTGCTGATAAAGCCTCAAATTCCTTTCTTTTCTCAAACATTGTCCAATTATCGATATTTTATTAAATGGTTTTCTTATATTGTGTTTTTGCCCAAACTTGATGTAGAATATAAATTCATAGTTTCTTATTTATACCTTCTTCTGTGGAAATTCAGTTTATGAACAAGTTGCCAAAAATGCTGTGCGTGGACTATGGGCACGTCGTTCGAGGCTTAACTTGGTTGGTGCTCATATTAATGTATTTACAGGTGAATGGACACAAAAGGTAACTTTTCTATGTTTTTGCAGACTTCTAAAGTTTTTTTTTTCAAGAAAATTAAAAAAAAAACATAATAGCCTTTTCTTTTGGGTTAAGGATTAGCTAAAAACTTATTAAATGACCAGAGGAGAGCAATCACACTTAAATAGATGTTTTAATAACTTATCCTGCTAAGAGTAATTAAAAAAAAGGAGAGAATAAGCATTTGCATAAAAAAAAGTTGCACTTAATTTGTAAATTCTTTTTTACACGTGTATCAGGAGTAAGCATTTGCATAAAAAAAGTTGCACTTAATTTGTTAATTCTTTTTTACATGTGTATCAGGAATATGGATACGCTACACTTAGGTTTGTAGCAATTATATACTTAGGTTTCTGACTTCATTTCTCTGACTTTTGTTAACATAATCATCTGCCTTCCACCCCCAACCCAAGAAAAGAACAAACAAAAACTCTTAACTCATGTAGATAATTTTTCCAGGAAATTCCTCATTGCTTTTCAGATCTGAGTAATTTGGTGGAGGATGAGAATTTTCCTGTTTTCAGTTTGGAATATGTTTTACTTTGGCCAGAATTCTGAATGTCTGAATTGTCTCAACTCTCCCGAATGTTGTAGCTTGTATCCTTTTGCTCTGCTCCAAATAAGATGTTTTAGCTGCATATTATGATGATGACTCTTTATTAAATCACATTCATCTCAATTCTTTTTTGTTTTTAATCAATCTTCTGGTAAACACTTCTATGTAGTTGAAATATTATATCATTATTAGGACCATTTTATTATCTTCGTCATTAAAATTTTTTCTCAAACTTACTTTGATGCTTTTCAGGATGCTGGAATAGGGACAAGCATCGACTCTTTCTACGAGTATCTCTTGAAGGTATGCATGATATTCTCAAGACATCAGCTCTGCATGGATTTTATTCTTCTATTCTGCCTTAGGGTTAGGAAAACACACTGTGAATGCACACTTTTCTTTTTGAAAAGACCACTTCACTTCATTTAAGATTATTCGAAACTGCATTTAATGTTTGATCTAAATAAGCTTGAAGAAATTCAAAGGGAGTTGTACCAAATGTTGGAGAGCAAAAGCATGGCATGACAAGCACACCCTAAGGAAAGAGGTTCACAAAGGCCAAAAAGTTCCGTTATTTAATTCAGGATACAAGCTCTTTCCTGGAAAATTGAGGTTAAGATGGTTGTGACCTCTTCAAGTCACGGAAGTGCTACATATTGGTGCTGTTGTTATAGATGATGAGAAAAATTCAAAAAGGGGAGGAAATTTGAAATTAATTTTTTATAACCTGGCCCTATACCTGGAAGGCTCGCTTAGAATGACCTGACCTTTTTTTACCATACATGGTACATGATTGGATTTTCTCCTCACAAAGGCTTAATTTTACATCTTAAGCTAGACGTTGCTACATGATCAGTTGCAGGTAAAAAATTGTAGCCATTTTTTGTGACTTGAAAAGGTCTCAACCATCTTGACCTCAATTTTCCAGGTAAGAGCTTGTATCTTGAATTAAATAACAGAACTTTTTGCCCTTTGTGGAACTTTTTCCTTTTATGTGCTTGCTATGCCATGTTTCTGCTTGCTCCTTGTAGAGTCTTGCATTCTTATACAACTCCCTTCTAATTTCTTTGAGCTCATTTAGACCAAGAATATAATTTTCTTATGTCACTGTAAACAAATTTTAGTTTTGATATGATGATATTTTTTCATTCTTAAGAAAATGTTACTGAAATTTCTTAGTTTCTCAGGCATATTTATTATTTGGAGATGAGGAGTACTTGTTCATTTTCCAAGAAGCTTATGCAGCTGCCATGCAATATCTTTTTAATGATCCTTGGTAAAATCTTTTTGGCTATAATGCCCATCTATATGATGCGAATTTTTCTTTTCGCTAGTTTTTATGCTTTTGTTTCTCTTTTTTTTTTTGCTCCTCAAGAGTCTGAACTTTAAATCTAATCATTTACTTTTCTTTTCTAGGTATGTTGAGGTAAATATGGATTCTGCTGCTGTAGTCTGGCCATTATTCAATAGTCTGCAGGCATTCTGGCCAGGCCTTCAGGTTTTTGCTTTTTCTATATTCCGACTTTGGTGCCTGAAATTGTAGTTGGCTTCAATATATATTTTAGTTGGAAATGAGGCAGACTGATTTGATTTATTTTTGCAAGGTTTTAGCAGGAGACATTGATCCAGCCATCCGAACACATGCTGCCTTCTTTAGTGTCTGGAGGAGATTTGGTTTTACTCCAGAAGGCTTCAATCTTGCTACTTTAAACGTTCAGGTATTTCATGTAGTGGGCTGAGAGGAAAACAGTTCCTAATAATTACCTGTGATTCGATAAACAAATTGTGGATGATATTATGGTATCTTAGCTTAAAAGTCAGGAGTTAATAAGCTTTGTCAAATTAAATTGTCCTAGTTGTGGCTAAATCATGTAGAGCTTTTGAATTAAATTGTTCAAGGTAAAATCACATCTGGTTTATGGCCCAATGTCACAAGTGTCTGCCTGTGTTCTTTGGTGATAATTTTCTTGTCATGTCTAGTATTTGCATAACATATTTTCCTGTTTGTCTTATAGCATGGACAGAAGAGTTATCCACTGCGCCCAGAGTTAATAGAAAGCACATATTGGCTTTACAAAGCTACCAGAGATCCCAGGTCAGCATATGCTTTACTTCATAATTCCTGATGTACCCTTGTGATGGGAAATTATGTGAACTTTTCTATTTAATTATTGATGCTTCTTTTTATCAATATGTCTAGCATTTTAAATGGCTCTATATGGAGCTTTATCTAGGAAAATCAAGTGTATCTGACATATATGGGTTTTGCTTGGACTAGCGTATTTTTTCCATTTCCATTAGGTCTAAGTTTGCTTTTCCTATTGTAGTTTCTTACTCTCTTTCATAAAATTGATGATTTACCATTGTATATGCAACAGAAGTAAGAAAAATAAATCAATTTCAATAAGACCGTACTTGTGAAGGATCAGATCATTAAGTACTGAAATTCCAAATGCCAACTAGGCTGTAGATGCTGATCCACATAACCACTTATGTCTTGAGTGAAATGTCAAGAATGATTGAAAAGTTACGTGTCAGTGTGTTCCGGAATTCGTGATTTGCAATTCAATCCATGCCAATATTATTTTATGCAGATATCTTGATGCTGGAAGGGACATGGTTGCCAGCTTGCAATATGGAGCTCGGTGCCCTTGTGGATATTGTCACATAACAGATGTAGAATTTCACAAAAAAGAAGATCACATGGAGAGCTTTTTCCTTGCTGAAACTGTATGGATCAATTTTAAACATATTTGGTCAATATGTGATTTTCCTCGACTATTTTGTTATTAATACTTCCAAACTTTTTAGGTAAAGTACCTCTGGCTACTTTTTGATTTGGCTTCGGGTTCAGATAACCTTGTAGAAAATGGACCATACAAGTAAGGTCTATGGTTGTAAGTTGTTGCTTCAAGGAACTTATTTTCCAAATATTTGTTATTTCCATTCACTTCATTTTTGTTAATTTATAGGTACTTATTCAGCACGGAAGGGCATTTATTGCCTGCAACACCCCAAATATCTCTCGTAGGGGAGCACTGTTCATATCTTGGTGCTTACTGTAATACTGGTGATGCAAAACAAGAATCACCTGAATCTAATATCTCAACAAATCCCCTAGAAATTAATGCTAGCATTTTATACAGTGATAAAGTTCATCCTGGATATCCACTAGATTCCTCCTTTTTTGAGTCTGTTTCTACATCAGGATTGATGAAGGTTAGTGTCACTGCTTGTTTTTCCTTTTTTCAATATTCTTAGTCTTAATCTCATCCCTCTTCTGCACCTCTTTTTGCCTACCATTGTTTTTTTCCCCCTTAATCGTGGCCGCATCCCTCCAATTGTTTTTCTATGTAATGCCACCATTTAGGGCGTTGATAACCTTACATGATTCGCTACGAAAGATAGTATTCTTATTTCTTCTTTTGGAGATGAAAATATTTTGTTTATTCCAGGGGAATTCAATTGTAGGGCATTTGTTAGAATTTTTAATGAACTTCATTCAAAAATGAGCTTCATGGAATTGAATGATCAATTGTAGAGGTATAATATAATGTTAGCTGGTGAATGTATAAATTGTACTTGAGCTCTTCTTTTTCTGCTGAGCTTTTTCTCTCCGCTGCATTTTCTTTTAATTTTTTTGCAGGGCATTTGTTCTGGATTAACTCATGGGCAAAAATATGGCATATCATATGTAGACTCCATTGAAACAGCTTCGGAGGATGAACCCTCACGCAAAAGAGAGGATGTGGTTAAGAGCCGCACTGTGGTGCTTGTTTCTGATCAGGGTGCTGAAAATTCTCTTTCTGACAATGATCAGAACGGCAATGTTAAGGAATCAAGTGATGGTAGGTGACAGTGATCTGTCGCAGTCACAAGGATGGCCTGCATTGCAATTTTGTTGTATAGCTTGAGCATCTGGTTGGTGCACATATAGAGTCCTGAATCGACATTCTCTATATCAGGCTAGCTCATGGATAATAGATAACATACGACGAGCATTTTATGACAAGTTGAACTGATCACAGTTTGTAACTGAAGCATGAAAAGTTGGTCGATATTTTTTACTCAGGATAACTGACATTTGTTCCATCTTTATTGAGCGGCAATTGTTGATACAGTGTATCTAGAGGATCAAAACAGGCAGAAAATTCAAGCAGGATTACAGCTTTACTGATCATCCTCCTACCGCCCAAAAACCAGGGCAGGAAGTATAGTTGATTGGTTTAGGCGTTTGTAACTTAAACATGAGTAACAAACCTTCTGTAAATTATACTCATAGCAACTGTTGATTGTATTGGTCAGCTAGTTAGCTCGGTCAGTGTTGGTAAATTCTTGAATACAGTCCAAATATCCATAGGTTTATTGACCCATCTATTGCAACAGTTCTGGAAAGACTAACTTTATCAATTTGTATCCTTAATTTTGAGCATGACTCGTATCACTAGTTGAATTATACATAAAAAAACAATGCCTATGAGATTTGTTTATTTATTTAGAGAGAATAATTTGTTCTAGTTAAACTATCAGTTTTAGCTGTAACATCTTTATCGTACGTTTAGCTAAAATTTTAAAGTTCGTCAGTTTGTTTCAGCATATTTGAATTGAAAATATACATCTCGGGAAGTTTAGGATTTTCAACCAAGCAAGGCCTTAATCTTTTGATTATGTGTCATATGACATGTCTAAACTATTTTAACTACAACTTTCAATAATTTATTAATTATAGTCAAAACTTTCAATAAATTATCAATTTTAGTCTTATCTTTTGAAACTTTATCAGTTTTATCTAACTTGATAATAGAAACATGTGATACTTGCACGTATGGCATGTGTCATTTTTTAATTGGCTAAAAATGACACAAAAATGTAAAGACGTTGAAATAAACTGATAAATTTAATGATGTTTGCTTTTGATTATGTGGCATATGATATGCCTAAACTATTTTAACCACAATTTTTAATAAATTGTCAATTTCAGTCATAACTTTCAATAAATTGTCAATTTTAACTCATCTTTTAAATCTTTATCAATTTGATCCAACTTAAAACGTAAAGATATTGAACAATGACAAATGACAAACTAATGATAAATTTTCAACTTCAATTTTTGCTTTTATAAATTGTTTTTTCATTATGATATTAATTACATAACTAATGATAAATTTGGATGTAATTTGAATCATCTATACTGATTAAAGAAAAATAATTGGATGTAATCAATCATTTTTAACAAGTTAATGTGTGAATTGATAAAAAAATTAAAAATATGAACTAACCGGACGATGTATAAAAATACAAATGACAAATTGATGTTTAAGACTTTAAGCAGTAGGACAGATGAATTGAATGCTGGACATCCCGTGGGGAATAAATAGTGTAATCCTTTTGATGGATGATCGAAAGTCATCTTTTAAACTGATTTTCAACTTTGACCCCACTAAATTAACTTTATTCATTTCAATAACTATATAAAATATTTTTCTCATACTCTTTTTATACTTTGACCCTTCAAATTAATTTTTTTTTTCTAATTTTACTAGTTATGTCTAATTTCATTTTACTCCTTCATTTATATTTCTCAAAATTTAATTATTTAATTATAGTTTTTTTTTCAACTTCTCACTTCTAATTTACCTTTTAATCTATTTTTTATAAACATCTTAAATCCATTAAGTATTATTTTTGTTAATTATTTACTCATAATTACTCCATCCATTCCAAATTAACTATCTTTTTAGATAAAATCACATCCTTTACGAAAATGATTAAAAAAATTATTGCTTTTATAAAAAAAATACCAAGATGACTAATTTACTTTTCTTATAACCATTAATATTAGAGAGTTTAAAAGAAAAAATATAGTTCGAGAAAAAATAAACACAATTTTCACCGATATTAAAATGTAAAACAATTGAGAGTATAAAAGTGGGAAAAATAATAATTAATTCATTGATTTCTTAAATTGATTATATAATTTAGAA
>CANYLF010314121.1:0-10493 GCA_948193215.1 Bocquillonia castaneifolia
CGCCCGTTAAAAATTTCTCAAATCATAAGCTTATGTTCTCCAGTTCAAAATTTCTCAAACAAGTCTGCCCTTTCATATTTTCTCAAATCAGTTCGCCATTCGAACTACGGGTAGGAAGGCCTTCAAAAACTAAAGTCCGAAGTCCAGTTCGCCCTTTCATATTTTCTCAAATCAGTTCGCCATTCGAACTACGGGTATGTAGGCCTTTGGAAATTAAAGTCCGAAGCTCGAGTTCGCCCTTTCATATTTCTCAAATCAGTTCGCCATTCGAACTACGGGTACGAAGGTCTTCGGAAACTAAAGTCCAAAATCCAGTTTGCCCTTTCATTTTTTCTCAAAATCAGTTCGCCATTCGAACTATGAGTATGTAGGCCTTCGAAAACTAAAGTCCGAAGTCCAGTTCGCCCTTTCATAAGCTTATGTTCGCCCGTTAAAAATTTCTCAAATCCTAAGTTGGCGTTCGTCCTTTCAAATTTTCTCAAATCATAAGCTTATGTCCACCTTTTCAAATTTTCTAAAATCCAAAGTCAAGTCCGCCCTTTCATATTTTCTCAAATAAGTTCGCTCTTTCAAACATTTTCTGAATTCCAAAGTCAAGTCCGCCTCTTTTAAATTTTATTTTCAGAAATATCATCTTCAAAAATCATTTTTCATTACTTTTACAAACCAAGTAAAATTTCCAATTTTTATTTTCCAGTTTCCCAATTTTCCAATTTTTTCCAATTTTTCCAAATTTCCTGAAATCATCATATTTCTAAATTATACTTTGGGATCGGGTATAAATCTTAAAAATTTAATTCTTAATTATACTTTGGGGTCAACTATAATTTTTTTTCTAATTATTTTCAATTTCTTTATTAAAAATAAAACAAAGCATAAATAAATATTAAAATATAAGCACATTTTAAGTACCAAGTTTTGGGCGTTGTAGGGATGCTATAACCTTCCCTACACGTAACCGACCCTGAATCCATAAAATTGCAGACCAGTTAAAGTGTTTCAATCGTACACTCAATGATTGGTTATGACTCCTTTTCAAAAATAAAAACCAATCCTCGTCGCTAACTTTTTCGTTCCCAAATCTCCACCAAAGTTAAAATTCCTAAAAAAGGATAACGATTTGAAAAATTGGGGAGCGACAATATTCATTCAATTCTATTGAGAAACACCACTGACTTAAGCATCGGAGTGGAATCAGGACTCCACGTCCGACGTTTGTTCTTGTTCTTACAGATTTCAGCCTTTGGAATCGCGAGAACCCTTGAAGATCGTTGACAGACTCCATTGAGATCTATCAATTGACATCATCTATGGAAAAAGAATGAGTTCAAATCCCTCAAAGAGGTCAGCACAAGGAGGTGCTATTCCTCTATCATCTGCTGTTGCCACTGTTCCAACCATCTAAGGAATGATGATGACCGGTTCAGGAGGATCCACAGGAACAACTATATAGTTGGTCTATCCGTGAGTACAACAGGAGGTACTATGTTAGGTTCAAACCTTATCACCATCGCTGGAACGTCCTCCACCATATCTGTTTCCTCCTCTGGAGCATTTGGAAGTGGCACAACCTCAACAACTGATATCGCATTAGCCCTTGTTGCAACCACATGAGTGAACCTTATTTTCACATTAGGAAGGGAAATCTCTAGGTGGATCTTAGACGATTTGAATGCTGGGACATCCAAAAATCAAAGTTATCCCTATGGGATACCTTAAGACTTCAGGTACCACGGCCCAGCCTTAGGGACTTCAACCTTGGGTGGTTTATCCTCTTCAGATTGGATGAACCTCCGTTTCTTCACACATGGGATGCAGTCGATTCCCATGCAATCTCTGACCCCAGAAGCCTCTGGGTTAAATTTGAGCATCATGGCAGCTATGGAGAATATGATGAAACAATTCCAATAGCAACAGGATGACATACGGAAGGAGTTTAAGACTTAACTAGCAATGTTGAGAGAGGATAAGTGTAAAGGAAGTAGATTTAATCACTCCGTTCCCCCGGTCAATAGCAAATAATGTGATCAACATGGGGGAGAACATAACAAGAGCCTACCCAAGGAAAACGAGGTCAACTCTAGGAATAGGGCAGAGCAGCCCAAATTCCTAGAGAACTTAGAGGAGAAGGTACAAGGAGTCATCATGAAATGGAAGTAAAGAGAGTTAGGCAAGGATCAGGCTATGGAGACAGGATCACCGTTGTTCAGCGATATTCTAGCACAGCCCTTACCTGAAAACTTGAAAACTTCAAAGATGGATTCCTTTGATGGTAAGGGAAATCCTAGGGAGCATATTTCTAAATTCAGGAATATGATGGATCTATAACAAGACATTACAGATTCAATTTTATGCTGAGTCTTCCCAGCCACCTTATCAAGGTCGGCTCAAAGATGGTACTTGAGGCTCCCTAAGGGATCCATAGAATCCTTTGATGAGTTAACTTCAGTATTCAAAAAAAGGTACCTTACCAACATCCCACCTGCGAGGAAGTCCAGTGATCTACACAGATGTGTTCAGAGAGAATGAAACCCTAACGGAGTATGTAGAGAGATTTAACAAGAAGGCCATGATGATTGATAATCTGAATGTAGAAACAACTATTGAAGCTTTGAGGAAGGGGACGAGGTTTCGAAAGCTTCATGATAAGTTGGTTACTAGCAAGCCAAGAACATGGCATGAGATAATAGGCTTAGCATAGAAATATGCCGATTTGGATGAAACTATATGGGTTGATCGAAAGGGAGCTGAAGTAAAGAAGGGAAATAAGCCCCTTAAGAAAAAAGAGGTGACTAATAAGGAACATAGCAAAGACAGATCCTTTAGATGAAGGGATCCAGAATTGTTTACACCTCTAATGATTCTAGGTATACTATCTTGATGTCGATAAAGAAAAGTGGTGTCGAATACCACAGGCCGAGACAAATGAGCCTTAGCAAGAAGGACAAGAGAGACAGAAATAGATGCTGTCATTTCCATAATGACCATGGTCATGACACGAAAGACTGTAGAAACTTATAAAAAGAAATTGAAAGACTTGTGCAGTTAGGGAAGCTTGGTAGATTTGTGGAAAGACCCAACAAGAAGGTTATAGATGACAAAGAGGGTGACCAAGGCAGAGAAGACAGGCCACCCAAGAGGAAGGGAACACCACTAGTCATACATGTCATTGTTGGAGGTGAGCAAGTAACCCCAGCCATCAAAAAAAGGCAGAGGAATGAGATATTGGCGATTTCAAAAGACAATAGCAGGATGAGCATAATGACGTTCGGCTCTAAAGATGTTAACCATATTGAAAGGCCTCATAATGATGCCTTAGTTATAGAGGCAAACATTGCTGACTTTATTATGAGGAGACTGTTCGTAGATGAAGGGAGTGCTGTTAATGTATTATCTTTCCATGCCTTCAAGATGATGAACAAGATAATAGTGGACCTTAGAAAGTCAACGGTGCCACTGATTGGATTAGGAGGAAAGCCCATCACACCCATGAGAGTTGTGGAGTTGAAGTTAGAGCTGGGGGAACCTATAAAGGGACCTGTTAAGAGTTTGAAAGCTTATTTTAATGTAGTTGAGATGGAGTTAGCATATAATGGTATCTTGGGCCGGCCATTCCTTTATGACTCAGGAGTTGTTACAAGCATCAAATGCTTAACCATGAAAGTCGCAGTAGTTGGAGGGGAAGTGGTTATCAAGGGACACTAAGAGGAAGCCAGAAATGTTACACTGTGGTTGTGAAGGGAAAGGTAGAAACACTCCCCATTGAAGAGGTTCTCAACCCAACATTTAGTGTGGAAAGACCTGAGCCATGTGGGTCCTTGAAGAGATAAAACTCATCGCCAATTGGAAATTTGTGAAGATTGGTACAGAACTCAAACCAGAAGTAAGACGATACATAGAGGGGGTCGTTCAGCAAAACGCTAGCTCATTTGCTAGCATACCTTTAGAAATTACCGGAGTGGACCTAACAGTAAGTGTCCACAAATGTTATGGGTAAAATGTTCCTTGTAAGTAGTGTCATCCATGTCCTTAAGGGACTTCATATCAATTAGGAAGTCGAAAAGCTTCATAGCAAATCGCTGAACCCTTTTAAACTCAATAGAAGCCTTATCTAGATTCTCTTGAAACTAGTGAGTCAAGCTTGACATACCACTCACAGGACGAGAAGGTTAACCAAGGGTTGAAGAAGGTCCACAATCTCTGGCATCTTCTCCTGCAAATCGATTACAGGAGGAAATTCATTGACATCAGAAGCATCAGTAGTCTTTAGAAGCATCAGTAGTCTTTCTCTTTTTGGTTTCCTTCTTGTCACCTCCTATATTCATTTTAATTTTCTTAAAGCCTTCCATCTAAAAAAGAAAGAAGAAAATAAAGTAAATCAATAAGAAAAAGAAAAATACCACAAGGAAGAATAGTTGAAGAAAAGGGTGGCTGGCTTGATGAGCTCTTAGGCCCAGAGACTAAAGTATAGTGGAGCACAAGACGTTCACTAGGATGACTGTACTCACCACATAATTCCTTCATATCAACCCTCTCTTATATGCTATTTGCGATGAGCTCATTCATCCATATGTTAGGGGAGTAATCTAGGGGGATATTACGGTTGTTTACACGAAGACACCAAACCCTAGGGAATTCGTTAAAGGTAGTAGGATGGTGCACCATAAAGAAATTTTTGTGAAGGCTGTGAACCTTATTTGGCAAGTTTTTAAAGAAAGAAAGATCTGGGTTAAATGCTGCAGAAATATAAACTTGATCGTGTTTTCGAGTATAATGGAAGACTTTGGTAAAATGCCTAATTCTGGTTCTTTACCTTTTGAAATCCCTAATGGCATCTAGAGTGGGATGAATAGGTGATTAGTGGATAATAGCTATAAATCGAAAACTTAATGTATAAATAAAAGAGATAATCGATTTATAATGGTTCGGCCAACTCTTGCCTATATCCACTTACCCACACAAGGGGTTTCCACTAATCAATCTTGATTACAAGTGTTTAAGGCTCACACTAAACCTTACAAAGTGTTTGAGGCTCACTCTAAATCCTACAAAGTGATTTCAAGGCTAATCACCAACCTATCTAAGCCAACCCTTGAGTTCTCACTCTAAAACCCAAGTCCCAAGTGTTTCAAAGGCTAACACTTAAACCTTTCATAAAAGTTCCTAACTCCCATACCCACACATAACCCAACAATGTTTACTATGAATAACAGTAAGCACACAAGGCTCAAACAGAAATAAATAAAGGTTTTGGGCTAGAAAGCTTAGAAACAAGCAAATAGAGCTATTGGGGTTTTGATTCCTTAATATGATGTTGTGCCACCCAAGCAGTGTGTTTTTGCACTCTATTTATAGGCCCTAACACCAATCTAACCGTTGGAGTAGTCCAAAATTCAAATAGAGCTGTTTTAGTACTTGAGACAAATTGTTTGTCTTCACCTGTAATGGCATGCACGATCGTGCCTCTAAGGCACACAATCATGTGTGCTGATGTGGCAGATCTTCTGGTCTCCTGGAGATGCTGATTTGACAGAGGTAAGAAAACCCATGATCTTGCACTAGGTACGCATGATCGTGCACTTTGATAGTGTGCACGAGTCTTTGTCGTGTAAATTGCTCGTGCATAATCTCCCAAAAATTTGCATAGCTACTAGAACTCAAACGCACGATCGTGCATCCCCACACACGATCGTGCATAAGGAAAACACATGATCGTGTGCCTCCACATATGATCATGTGTCAGGCCATTTTTGCATTTCGAAGGAAATCCTGAAAACATTATAAGATAAATGGATTAGATTATTGACTTAGGGTTATTTGTACACATCAAAAGGGATCTTGGATCAATAATCTCCCCCTTTTTGATGTAGACAATACCCTTAAGTCAAAAAGATGAGGTTAGGAGGTGAAATGTTCCCCCTCAATCAAAGCAACTATAAACATATAGGCATAAGCAATAAAATAGCAGAAAATGACAGCAGATATAGGCAAACCATATATATAAAAGGTTTAAACATCGATAGGCCAACAAAACTAGGCCAAAATATAAGCCAACACACAAATGCATAAATGTTTAAATCAAGCACAAACAACCATATAGATAAACATAATGCAATGCATAAAATGTATATGTAATGCAATGCATAAACGCCACAACTTATCCCCCTTTGGCTACATCAAAAGGAGGGGGGACTCTATGAACACTAATAATAATAAAATTAGCATACAAAGAGGCTAGAATCTCAAAAAGGATGAATAGTGTACAAGAAAACATGAATGTAAATGGACATGGATGTACAATCAAAGAGATGCACCATCAAGCATTCCAAGTTCACCTTTGATGAAGTTCAAACGAGCCTCATCTAAGGGCTTGATATTAGTTACCAATTGTGATGCCTTAATGATGATGCTAGAGAAGTGATTCACATCTTAGCAATTTGCAAATCCTATAAGCTCCTCCTTAATATTTGTCTCATTGCTTCCTCATTTTCTTGAGGTGCGCTTTGAAGATTCATCATGAATTTGTACTCGAATGGCATGAGTTGAATTTTGAATCTCCCATGATTGTTGCTCCATTTGAACATGCCACCATTTGATGATACATGTAGATTTTAATTACACCTACAAGAAACACAAACTCACTTGTTCTTTGGTATCCAAACAAGTTTGGATCCTTGTGGGTAGTCTTGAGTTGGTCCATTGAAATTAACTTCAATTGGACCTTCTTCACATTGCAATGAATGTTAATGTGGCCATGTTCCATACAATAAAATCATTAAGCTTTAGCAAACCTATTGGTATGGAACTTTGGCTTGCCTTTGCATGAGCCATGAGGGTGAGCCTTAGGCTTTGATGTAATTGGGTTCCCTTTAGGCTTAGGATTAACCTTTGCCTTTGGTTTACACTTCTCAAGCTTCCTAGGCTCATTATAATGAATGTGATTAGGCTTCCCTTTGATACCTTTGAAGCTTTAGGTTTAACCTTGGGGGCATCCAATGATGAGGTTTGGATCGTGGAGGATTTCACAAACACCATGGGTTTGGTTGATGAGGTAGATGCTCTCTCATAACCAAGTCCATGCTTAGTGGAGGTGGATCTTTGGGACATTAAAAGATTGTCCAAATCCCCTTTCCCCTTATGAAATTTGGAGATAGTGCTATTCACACTCTCTAACTCTTTCTTCAGTGTATAATTCTCTTTTTCAAGAGTCTCTATTGAAGATAGAGTAATCAAGTTGTCTTGTAAATCCTTCTTGAGTTCATCATTTGATGACTTACGGGAATTTACAATCATCTTGAGTTCCTCCATTTTCTTTTCATGATTAGTGCATTTTTCTTTATAAAATTTCATTTTTGTAAAAAATAGATTGCACTTATCATTTAAAGTCTCAATCATCTTAAGCTTTTCACACTCATAATCATCATCATCATTATAGTTGGAAGATTGATATATTACCTCATGTGAAGAGTCCTCAAATGCCATGAAGCAAAGGTCGGCTTTCTAACTTTGCTTACTTGAGTCGGAGTCGGTTTGCACTCCATCCCATTATGCACTATATCCTTTGTGCCTACTCCTTTTCTCCTTTTTGAGTTTGAAGCACTCACTATTCACATGTTCACTTCTCCCATATTCAAAGCATATAAGGTTGTTCTTCTCTTTCAAGTATCTCTTGAAATTTCCCTTGCCCCCTTTCTTCACGAGGTGGTCCATTTTCTCCATTTAGATGCCATATTCTTTAGCCAACTTCTCTTTTTCACTTTCTTCATGTTGGCTCTCACTTTCGCTTGACTCATCTTGATGTCTATGATCATGATGATAGCTCCATCTTTTATGATGATGAAGCTTTTCTCCTTGTTGAGCCTTGAAGGCTTTCATTCTCATCTTCATTATTTTCCATCTCATAGGTTAGAAGCTTCGCTATGAGTTCATCATGTGCTAATGTTGAGAGATTATTGGCTTCCATAATAGATGTCACCTTTGATTCTCAAATCTTCTTAGGAAGAGCTCTAAGAATTTTATGATTGATGTCGGCTTTGAGATATATTTTTCTAAGCTTCTTAGGGTTGGTGATGATATCCATGATTCTATTTATCATATTTGTCACCCTTTCATGAGGCTTGCACTTGAATTTCTCATACTCATAGATAAGCATTTGACATTTTTGTTGACGAACTTGAGAAGTGCCTTTATGGTAATTTTGTAGAGTTTTCCATACATTTTTAGCACTATCACACCTTTGAACTCGGCTACATTTGTCCCTTGACATAGAACTCAAGAGAACGGTGACAGCTCTTTGGTTCTTACCATTAGCTTCTATCTCTTCCCTAGTTCACTCACTTCTTAGCATAGGCACTTGGGCTCCATCTACATCCTTCATGGGTGGTTTCCAACCATTGAGTACAATGGTCCATAGAATCACTTGATCACTATCAAGATAGAACTCCATCTTGTGGTTCCACAATGGATAGTCGGTTCCATCAAAGTAAGGCTTTAAGTTGTAAATAGAAAGCTCCGATGTCATTGGATCTTTAACTCAAATCAATGAAGAAAACACAAATGAGCACAAGCTCTGATACCAAATGAAATCCCTAATGGCACCTAGAGTGGGGTGAATAGGTGATTAGTGGATAATAGCTATAAATCGAAAACTTAATGCGAAAATAAAAGAGATAATCGATTTATAGTGGTTCGGCCAACTCTTGCCTACATCCACTTACCCACACAAGGGGTTTCCACTAATCAATCTTGATTACAAGTGTTTGAGGCTCATACTAAACCTTAAAAAGTGTTTGAAGGTCACACTAAACCTTACAAAGTGATTTCAAGGCTAATCACCCAACCAATCTAAACCAACCCTTGAGTTCTCATTGTAAAACCCAAGTCCTAAGTGTTTCATAGGCTAACACTTAAACCTTTCATAAGAGTTCTTAACTCTCACACCTACACATAACCCAACAATGTTTGTTATGAATAACAATGAGAACATAAGGCTCAAACAGAAATAAATAAAGGTTTTGGGTTAGAAAGCTTAAAAATAAGTAAATAGATCTATTGGGGTTTTGATCCTTTAATCTGATGTTGTGCCACCCTATCAATGTGTTTTTGCACTCTATTTATAGGCCCTAACACCAATCTAGCCGTTGAAGTAGTCCAAAATTCAAATAGAGCTGTTTTAGTACTTGAGACAAGTTGTTTGTCTTCACCTGTAACGGCACGCACGATCATGCCTCTAAGGCACATGATCGTGTGTGCTAATGTGGCAGATCTTCTGGCCTCCTAGAGATGCTGATTTGACAGAGGTAAGAAAACCTACGATCGTGCACTAGGTATGCATGATCGTGCACTTTGATCATGTGCAAGAGGCTTTGTCATGTAAATTGCTCGTGCATATTCTCCCAAAAATTTGCATGGCTACTGGAACTCAGACGAACGATCGTGCATCCCCACACACAATCGTGCATAAGGAAAACACATGATCTTGTGCCTCCATACATGATCGTGTGTCAGGCCATTTTTGCATTTTGAAGGAAATCCTGAAAACATTCTAAGATAAATGGATTAGATTATCGACTTATGGTTATTTGTATACATCAAAAGGGATCTTGGATCAACACCTTTATTACGAATCATTTTGGCTAAGGCTAAGGTTTTCCGAATGGCATTTGGGTGGAGTTGAGTTATGGGAATATTAAAGGCCAAAAGCAAACCTTTTAAAAGAGGATCCAAGGGAAACCTAAGTCCAGCTTCATATTGAGCTTCGTAAATAACAATGTTCTCAGGACCCGAGTCCTAGTGAGCACGAACCTCTCATTTACAGGTTTCAAGAAGTACAGCTCAGAAATTGAATAACTTGAAGCATAAACCTCCAGTACAGGAGAGCTTATCCCAGGAGGAGTCTTATTTATTAGGGCAAAAGCATGTTCAAAGCCAGCCACAAAGACTTGCTTGAAAACTTTAGGCATGGTGAACTTACCAACACTGAAGAATGAAAACCCAAAAAGCAAAATCAACAAGTGAAGAAGAAGAAAATCTAAAGATGGAGACCTAGAGAGATAATTGGAATAAGAGAGAGAGAAAGAAAAATGAAAAAAATGAAGAAATAACGGCTAATTATAGCCAAAAGGGCAAGATTAGACAATGACCATCATGCCCTTGGGAATAATGATAGCTGTTGATGAAAGGTTATCTTTGGAATATAAGGAAACATACAACAGCTTTAAACTAATGGGAAAGGCAAACGACATACGCACTCTTAGTCTTCCCAAGAAGCACAACGGCTACATGCCATATCAGCGATCCAGGTGATCCAAAAGGAAGCCAATTTGAACCATTAAATTCAATGGTGTAGATGAAGGCTTGAATGTCATAAATAACTAGTTTCCTTTTATTTGGGGGGGGGGGGGGGGGGCCAAATGTTAGTTACGTAAAAGAGCAACAATTGGTTTTTAGGCAGGCCCAAAAAATTATTACCAAAAAAAATTTAAAATAATAAA
>CANYLF010314223.1:0-10758 GCA_948193215.1 Bocquillonia castaneifolia
AGGAATTTCACTTTGAATTGATAGAAATTACATGTATAATTGACTCATATTTCAACACAATTTCTGGTAGAATACAAACAAAATGAATCAGTGAAAGATTTGATTAATTTGAGAGAGAAGAACTATGACCAAAAAAATTAATTTTTATTTTTGTAATGTGTTTTATATATCAAACCTTATTTGAAAAGATGGTACGTATAATATTAGTATAAGTTAGTGAAAAATACAGTAGTGAATATGAAAGTATTGAAAGAGACAAAGGAAGGAAAGCCACATGTAAATGATACCTTCCATTCTGGACAGATGTTTTCTAACTTTTCCTTCACAGCCTCTGCAATGCAGTGACACTCTCAAAACCACTACCTGCACAAATCCATCCAATTTCAATTATGAAAACTTACACATTAAGGGTCCGTTTGGTTACCACTCCGGAATCGGAATGGAAAACGGAATGGGAATGGGGAGGAATTGGAAAGGGAATGAAAAAATTGATAAGTTGTTTGGTTCAATAAACAATGGAAAGGGAATGAAAATTTTTTAATAATATTTTAAATTATTTATTATATTAAAATATTCTAATTATTATTTTTTTTTATTATTTTATATGTTCTATTAGTGAATTATAAATATTACATGTGATTTTTATTAGTTTGACTAATTAATAAGGGTTTAGCTTGATTCCCATAGGAATGGAGAACTCATTTCCCTAGGGGTGGAGGGGAATGGATGATTCCCATTGAAGGGGTAATCCCATTCCCATTCCTCCCCTAATTTAGTTCAACCAAACACTAACAATGGGAATGCTTCATTCCCATTCCCATTCCCCCTTAATTTGTAACCATACCAAACGACCCCTTATTGTCTTATTGTCTGA
This sequence comes from Bocquillonia castaneifolia, assembly GCA_948193215.1. Lineage (NCBI taxonomy): Eukaryota > Viridiplantae > Streptophyta > Magnoliopsida > Malpighiales > Euphorbiaceae > Bocquillonia > Bocquillonia castaneifolia. Next base: position 875 of record CANYLF010314223.1, read on the forward strand.
AAAAACTTCTTGTGAAGTAGATTCAGTTTTGTTTCTCTTGGTGCAGTGATGAAAATGGACACTATTATGCATTAGATCTTGGTGGAACAAACTTTCGTGTAATGCGGGTGCACCTTGGGGGGAGGGGTGCTGGTATTCTTAATCAAGAATTTGCTGAGGTGCCTATTCCTCCAAATCTGATGATTGGGACTTCAGATGTAAGTAATTTCTTATACAATTGTTAATACCACCTTAAGCTGGCTTGTGAATAATATTTCTCAACAGTCAAATCCTATTATGATTTCAGGAACTTTTTGACTACATTGCAGTGGAACTTGCAAAATTTATTTCTCAAGAAAGTGAAGAGTTTCACCCTCCACCTGGTAGAAAGAGGGAATTAGGCTTCACCTTTTCATTTCCAGTTACACAAACATCCATTGCTTCTGGAACCCTTGTTAGGTGGACAAAAGGCTTCTCCATAGATGACACAGTCAGTCTGGATTTCTTGAGCTCTCGTTTTTCCTTTTCTAATAGAAATTGTCATTTTGGTTTTATTTAAAAAAAAGTTTTATGCTTGGATAATTTGGATTCTATTCTATGGTTACTCTTAAAAAGTTAAAAACTATGCAAAGTTTCTTTAGTTTAATATTTTTGACTAACAGTTTGAGCATAAGAAATGATACATGTTGATTTTCTGGAAAAAAACAGGTCGGCCAAGATGTGGTGGCGAAATTGACAAAATCCATGGAGAGAATGAATGTTGATATGCACGTGTCAGCTCTGGTAACTCAAGATGCTTTGCTTATTAAAAAAAAAATAACAGGACCTTCATGTTACTGCCTCGCTGTTGTTTTTTCTTAGTATTGTTCTGATAATTGAAGTTTAACCTTGGATATATCAATTCAGTTCTTTGGGGCACTAGTATGATTATCGTAAACTCAAAAGAATGTTGGTACCAGGTCAATGATACGGTTGGAACCCTAGCTGGAGGCAAATACTTCAACAAGGATGTTATTGCTGCTGTGATCTTGGGTACCGGGACAAATGCTGCTTATGTGGAGCGTGCACAAGCGATACCAAAATGGCATGGTGCTCTACCTCCATCTGGTGAGATGGTAAGAAAATTCAAGGATTTTTTTTTTCTTGTTTAAATCTAATCACCATAGTGATGGTGCTGCCTGTAATGGGTTATAGGTTATCAACATGGAGTGGGGTAACTTTAGGTCATCACACCTTCCACTAACTGAGTATGACCTTGCATTGGATACTGAGAGTTTAAATCCTGGTGAACAGGTGATTTATTATCTCCTTTTTTTTTTTCTTGGTGAAGTTTGTTCCACTAATCTTTACTTTTCTGACTAGCATCATTCCATGCAACTGATTTCTTACATTGATTTTCATAGATTTTTGAGAAGATAATTTCTGGTATGTACTTGGGGGAAATTGTACGCAGAGTTTTACTGAAGATGGCTGAAGAAGCTGCTTTTTTTGGTGACTGTGTTCCACGAAAGCTAAAAATTCCCTTCATTTTGAGGTAATTTCATGTGATGCGTCAAAATGCTAAAATTATGGTGATATAAAATTTTTATGCTGGATAAACTCATTAGTTGAGTAGGAAATTTATTTAGTTGGAACAGACTCGTGTACTAATTCATTCAAGGAAGATTATTTCAAGATGCAAACTTTTCCTAAGAGTTTCTAAAGGATTTAAGTGTAGTCTGCTAGATGATTTTTTTTGTTGGAAAATCATACACATGGAAGATGGTATTTTTACTTGGAAAGTTTTACTTCTCTCTCCATGCAAACAATTTGGAAAGTTTTCTTTCTTTAGTGATTTGCCTTTCAGCATCTAAGATTTGAGATGTAATAGGATTTTTTATTTTGCTGGTAATATGACCTTAGTTGCCTGGAGTATTGCCTTTTGCAGCTGCATATGATTAAATTCTTCAAAAATTTTATGCTGGTTTTATTTTTATGATCTTTTTTCTTATGTAATGTCTTTCCCTCTAAAGTCTATACCTTTTCTAACAAACAAAAATGCACTCGCTTCTTTTTTTAACCATCAGCTTTACACGAAGCATATAAATTAAAAAAATATTAATATACCATAAAAAGACCATATGCACTTATTAATTAGACAAATGACAAGTATTTTATTACAAGGGTAAAATTGGAATAGTTGGTTAAATATTCTCTCGGAAGACAAAATAACAAGTATTTGTGAACAAGAAAATTTGCAAAAAACGCCAAGTAAAGAATAATGGAGGGAGTTTAAATTTTTGCTGACGAGAGAATAATTTGGGGAAATAGAGATGTAAGTGTATGCATTTGTTTCTTTTCAGTGGACTTATCTGTGGCTTAACCAGGCTTTGGGCATATGGCAAGTTGATGACAATTGCTTTTAGTTGGCCATTAAGATCTTTAAATACCAGCTAGATGCCTCTTTCATCTGCTGGTGACACTATTTAATAATGAGTAATGTATGATGTAAATTTTAGCTGGGGCAAATTTATTTTTAGAATTCTTCCTATGAATAATGAATTTATTGGCCATCATTGGATTCTCAATTGCTCATTACAATGATCATTTATGTGCATATGCGAAATGATAGGACATTTTTTACGGACATCAATGTGTTATAGTTTACTTGCATGGCTGTAATGCCAAAGGATTTAGATTTAGTTATATTGTGAGATTTGAACATGCAGAACCCCTGATATGTCAGCAATTCATCATGACGCGTCTTCTGATCTTAAAGTGGTGGGGAATAAATTGAAGGATATTTTAGAGGTATTTATTTTTTAATAAATTGAAGGATATTTTAGAGGTATTTATTTTTTTCACACAATTTAGTCTGGATGTTTCAATAAGAGTCATATCTGTATTGCTCTTCATTTTCTCATCTCTCAAAATTCCAATTTGTGCTGCATTAAACAATAATTAAAGTTTGTGGCACTCAATAGAAAAGTTCTCATGTATGCTACTTGTGGCTATGTTAAATGGTCTCCATATTCTACAGAAAAGTTTGTGGCACTCAATAGTAAATTTCAAGCCTAGTTAAATGGCCTCCATATGCTATAGAAAAGTTCTGATGCATACCATTTGTGGCTATGCTATTAACTGATTAACTAGCGCACTTTCCCAACAAATTGATACTCTATTCATAAAGTTGGTCTTATATGTGCTAACTAATTAACTAGCGCACTTGTATGAATTTCCCAACAAATTGATACTCTATTCATAAAGTTAGTCTTATATGTGCATGGGACATGCATGCATATACACAATCAATTGACAGAATGAGTTTTTCCCATGACGACTGGTAAAGTATGGATCAACAATCTGAAACTGTAGATCAGTTATTTGCTAACTAGTGTAGAAAATCTGTGTAATTTTTCTTTATTGTCTTCTCAATTTCAGATACCTAATACCTCCCTGAAAACAAGAAAGGTGGTTGTTGAGCTTTGCAACATTGTTGCCACACGTGGAGCGCGGCTTGCAGCAGCGGGAATCTTGGGTATTTTGAAGAAAATGGGGAAGGATACAATCAAAGAGGGCGATAAACAGAAGACAGTAATAGCCTTGGATGGAGGATTGTACGAGCACTACAGCGAATACAGCAAGTGCATGGAGAATGGCCTAAACGAATTACTTGGAGAAGACGCTTCCAACAGCATTGACATAGTGCACTCCAACGATGGATCTGGCATTGGAGCAGCGCTGCTTGCTGCATCGCATTCTGTGTACCTTTAAGTTTAGAAGTCCTCATAACCATAGGAAAATTATGTGTTTTTTACTTTTTTGGTTTCATCGCAACCTCTCCACATCTTTCTTTCTTTGATAATCTCATCTTCAAGTTTCTTTATTCACCAGTCACCATTTTTCTACTGTATTTCAGAAGAATTCTGTGAATATTTAAATCACACCATCCTGAGCATGTAGCAGGACCCGGAAGCGGCCAACGTTTTCTGCTTCGGCCCTTCAATTCCTGCTGAGGCTTCCATTTTGTGGAAATAATAAAAATGTTGGTTTCTTTACATGCTGTTTGCAGATGTAGGTCTTTTTTTCGGTCACTGCCTATATTGCACCATCATTGAAAACTTATACATGCTTGATTATCTACATATGGTTAAGATGGTTTTTATTTAGGAAGGAAAAAGATGAATCTGACTTGAAAATCATACACATTGAGTAGACTCTGATGCATATGATAGCCCGTTGTCACGTCTAATTCTGGGTAATGCATTTGATTTTATATAGTATGAGTTGGATGCTTGATGAAAGCAGATTGTGACGATGGCAAGTTCCTCAGAAGATGAATTATGCACAAATTTGGCAAATAGCACTAAGCCTTCGATGAGTTGCAAAGAATAAGGAGTGTATAAATTGTTAAAAGGGCAGATTAGAAGGTTCCAACAATAAGAATTCATAAGAGTCATGAATATAATCAAGTAGGGAACATGTGGAAGAAATGTCTCTTTGCTTTAGTATTTTCTCTAACTGAAGTGAAATGCATCATTGCTACTCCCAAAATACAATAGTATCAAAAACACTTTAGTCTTTGATGATGACATTAGTTTGCCCGACAATTATCAAACAATTCAAAAAATAAGGCAAACTTTAAATCATACCCATTTTGAAACAATACTTACCATGGTTTGATATACTTTATGCTGTCTTGCTTTTCTATTTCAACTCCTTTCCTTTCCTTCCCATCCCTTTTCTTTTTTTTTTTTTAAAAAAATATTTAATATAGAATGATTTTCTCCCAATTGAAAATAATTGTGTTATGTCAATTGAATTAAAATTGTTACAAAAATGCAAAGAAATGATCATTTTTCATAGTTTAATATATTTCTTTTCACAAAAGTGAAGTTTTCCATATGAATTTAGCATAATGATTAAGACACTTGTAATTGACTTGGGAGTTTAAGGTTCAAATCTCCCCCCTAAATCAAAAACTTTATGGAAAAGTTATATAGTTTATGGAAAAAAAATACACCAACATGTACATGTGTCAATCATTTATTCCAAATGTAAATAACTGATTAACTCCGATGTAAAGCACTCATGCCACTCATTCAATTGTTGCAACCTTGAAACTAACTATTCAAAGAAAAAACCTATTGGATACGTATGGGGAATCACTAGAAACTAATTATTCATTCTTTTCAAAAAAAATTCTTATCTAGCTCACACACACATATATATATACACAAAGTAACCTCAAACAACACCAATGAAACTAGCTATCCCTTTGTTCTAAAAAAAACTTTAGATGCATCCATCGGATACATATAGAATATCACTAAAAAAATTTTACTATTTACATTAATTGGATATATATAGTGCCAGTTTAATACAGAATGAACAACACCTGAAAATATGATATACATTTACATGAATGGTCCACATAAAATCCATTTTACATGAATAGTTTCTCTATCTTAAATACAAGATATAAAATATGTTCCTAAGCTTAGCAAATTAATGTGCGCAAGCATGTACATTTTTCTTTCTTTCTTATATATATATGCATAAACTTTTGAGTTCAATTAAGCACCAAACATAGTACTCATGAAATATTAAATTATACTCCATAAATCATATTTTATTTCTTGTCAAGGAAAAAATAATTTGTTTAAAAAAATATATTTATAGCTGTATATCATGAATTAGGAGTCGTTGGGTGGAGGCTCTCTTGAAGTTGGCGGTCCCAGAAAAAAAAATACTTTCTTCATACATAAGATAAAGAAAATACAAAAGAATGTGTACAAAAAAGAAAAAGGAAATGGAGTATTGACATATTGATGGTGTTTTGACCAAGGCCAATCTCTCCATTGGAATAAAATTGTGAGTGGAAAGTGCCTTCAATACTCTTTTCACAATGTTTTAGTCTAAAAGGAAATAAATTTCATGTTGAAAACTTTATATGTATCCCTGCCATGCCCACTTGTTCTAGTCGGAGATTTGATATTTTAAAGCTCTATTGTACTAATTATACTAGTAATTATTTCAAAAAAATAATTACACTAGTAATTTATAGTACTGTATATTATGTTTGGATTGATTAGTTATAGGTTATGAATTATTTCAAAAAAAAAAAAAGGTTATGAATAAAATCATATTGGAAGGTAATTAATATATATTCATATATTTCTGATTTTTTTTTTCTTTTCAGGGAAAAAATTGAAGCTAATAGAAATCGATATTCACAGTATAAGTAAATATAGTGCATGTAAAAGAGAGATTTACACACATTAACCATGATAATTTTGACGATTAAGATTACACTAAAATTCAAACAATCAAAGCATTTACTGGTAAGAATACAATTTTATGGACGGTTTTCCTTCACATATATATATAAGTGAATGACTGTCTCTATTTATGTAGCTCCTGTCCATTGGAGGGAACTTGATCATTCTCAGTAATATAATAATAATCTCTACGTCAAAAGCTTAACACTTATATATTTCACTGACATTACTCCTATAATGCATTGAGTTAATTAATCCCATTAGTCTAACAATCTTTTTGTTAAAAGCATTGCACACGCTGTCCCTCCATTAGGGCTGATTACCAATCAGATCGTAAACCAAACTTAAACCGTTCAATTCGAACCAAAATATATGGTTAACCGAACTTATGGATTAGATTTAGGTTTTTAGTTTTAAAAAACCGATAGTTAATCAAACTGGAAAAAAAAACCGAAACATTAATTATATATAATTTTTATGTATATTATATATGAAAATACCATGATTTAGCTATCATTTTTTATATAATATTATATTTTAATCATTAATTATTATAATTTTTTTATTTAAAATATTTAGTATAATTAACATAAAATATAATAATATATATTACAATGATAATATAAATAGATTTATATATGTGATAATAATGAAAATATGCAACGAAAAAAATTATGATTAAAAACCGAACTGGTCGATAAAAAAATCAATCAAACAGTTAACCGTTGATCAGTTAATTGGTATAAATGGTTCGAACACTAAAATTTTGATTAATCGAACGGTGAGCATCCCTACCCTGCTTAGTTAATCCAGTTGCGGTCTTAGAATATTTGCTCCAGGAAATTAAGTTAAAGCAATAAGAAAGTCTAATCATAGGGGCAAGGCAACCTCGTTGATAGGGTGTATGAGGAGGACGGACTGACATGAGGAGCTACTTCTGTAGAGGTACTTCTGTTATTGAAGATAAAGTCCATTCAAACTCTTGATAATTACACTCTTAATGTTGAAACCCTTCTAATAAATATAGAATCCTAAGTAAGTATGATGAATTTTCCCGATGTTCCAAGCTGTGATATAAGAAAAATTGGATGTTTGAGTCAATTTTTTTTCCATAAAAGCATCAGGACATATCAATTGAAATTCTTTTTACGACAAAAGCATCCACACACACGATCCATGGTTGTGGTGGACCATTTTCTCTCTCACTTTGGCTTTGTGGGATTTATTGACTTTTTCATATTAAAGATCATTATCAAATGCCAATTTTATTAGCAACTTTAGCTGGACTATATGATGAGAGAAGAATGAAAACGGGTTCGAAAAATAAAATAAGTCAAAACGGGCAAGTGAACTGTAGATAGGCATAATTTTTTTTTTTAATATGGAGAGGAAGATTTGAATCTAAACTCCCGGAATTCAAGATATCAATCATTAGGTATATTTGAGAGACTAAATAGTCATAATTTTGACTCATACAAATTTTGCCTATTATAATATGTCCTAACTAATAAGAAACAAAATTCTGTATTACCGTAATTTAGGGCTCAAATTCCTTTATTCAAGGTCTGAAAATAAAATTTGAATTTTTAGTTAATTTTTTTCTGTTGAGGGAGAATATTTTTATTATTTTTATTTTTATGTTTGATAATAGGATTAGAATTTGTGGCAGACTATATTATAAATATATTTTATTCACTTATTTTTTAATTTATTTTTTTTATAGTTATTGCTTCAGTTGTATCTCAAACTCTTTCGACCTAGATTAATCTATTGTAAGGAGTCGGCGTCTAATTTTGGCCCATTTTGAGTCCCTTGTCCTCTCACAGTGAAGGCGAGGCTCGAACTCGAGACATCTTCTTGAAATCAAAAACACTTTATCATTTGTACCAAACTTCACTAGTAATAATAAAAAAAACTTATTTTTCAATTTAAACATTATTATAAACGAATTTTCTCCTTTAAATTGTGAGTCAGTAGATCTAAACTTGTAATATTATTTTTGTAGAATAATCATTAATTTTTTATTTGTCACACTAACTCGGTTAAAAAATTTGACCTATAATCTTCCACAATAAGCTCGTGACTAAACATAAAGTTTTATGCTTAGTTAAATCTAATACAGGAATAGTACCACTCCAGCTGATATAATTTCTACACATTAAATATGAATATATTTTCAAAAATTTATTAAAAAATAAAATATAATTAAAAAAAATCTTACACAGACGATCACATAACATGATTTAATCGAGTGGAGTGAAGCCAAATATTGATAATGCTCAAGCTCAACTTTTTACCTTGACAATTAATCTTGAACTTATAGTCCAAACTCTAATGACTAAATTTACATTATTAAGCTTGAATTTGATTTAAGCTCACTTCATATATTATTATAATTTAAGTGCTAAATATATTGAGTTTGAAATTGAATCACATTCTAGTTATTTATAATGTCAAATGAGATGAGTTTTTTTAAAGTTAAAAAACATAAATTTATTAATAAGATTAGGATAATTTTTATATTAATACTATCCAATGAGTAGGGGTGAAGGTCTCAAATTCGAGACCCATGCACTCTTGTTAAATTATAAAAAATATATTTATTAGATTTACAAATGAAATGGTTCACAATTTTCTTTTTTAACTAATTCGAGACTTCTTATGTTGTTGATGAGTTTTCTTCTTTAAGTTTGCGGTTGATGGCAGTTGATCTTTTTTTTTCTTTTTAATCATTTTTTAGTAAGAATGAAACATCAATTATTTTTATTATCTATTTTTTTTATATTTTCATAAAATAATATGGGTTTTTTTTTGTTTTATCTCTATTAATGGAAGTTTGTTTGTCTCTCCATATATGAGAGTTTATTTTCATTTACTGTGGAAGTGAAAAAGAGTTTGAATCTAATATTTAAGAGATCAGACATTTAAAGACTCATTCTATGAAGTCGATTTGTGGTTTAATATAGTCACCGAATAGAATAGATTGTGTTTCTTGTCACAGTGTCAATCGCAGCTATGAAGATACTATTTACAATAATTCAGTATGAGAAAATCTGGAATGAAGGAGTTGTTTTTCATTGATCAACTTTCAGCTAGATATACACCTCAAATACAACTGTCGTATCTATTCCTAACTAGATTACATTTCAAATTTGAACTATCCAACTATCCAGCTAATCTATCTATAAAGATAAGTCATATATACAAGTTCAAACTAAAACAAATTAACTAAGTTAGTTAAGATAAGATATACATCCAATACCCTCCCTCAAGTTGGGGCGTGAGGATTGCGAACACCCAAGTTGCGAAGAAGACAATCAAACCGTTCTCTCCCCAGTGCCTTCGTAAGTATGTCTGCAAGCTGTTCATTGCTTCGAACATAAGCTGTTGTAATCATACCATTTTGTATTTCATCACGCACAAAATGACAATTCACTTCTATATGTTTGGTTCGTTCATGAAAAACTGGTTTGGCTGCAATATGCATTACCGCTTGACTATCACAGAACACTTGAGTAGGCCCTACATGCTTCACTCCTAAAGATAACAACAATCCTTTGAGCCATTTGAGCTCACAAACCGTTGCAGCCATGGATCGATACTCTGCCTCCGCAGACGATCGAGATACAGTATGTTGCTTTTTGG
>CANYLF010314966.1:0-22566 GCA_948193215.1 Bocquillonia castaneifolia
TTCTTTTATATTTATTTAATTAATAATAAAAATTAGTATATCTTGACTTAATAAATATATTTATTGTTATATATATATATATATATATATATATATATATATATATATATATATATATATATATATATATATATATATTACAATAATTATAGTAATTAAGTCAAGATTTCCTACTTTTTATTATTACTTCAATTAAAATAAAAGAATAAAAAAAATATATTTGTATATAAATTAAATATTTTAACACAACAAAAAAAACTCTTCTTCTTTGTTCTTTTGTTTGGGGCTGTCATCTGCCTTTTCACCGACAATAAGTCACTTTTAGATTTATTTTCTTTGCTTTATCACAATAAATTGGATGTTTTCATCCAATAAATCTATTAGTATATGTTGTTTATTCTCTCTTTATGAGAGTTTCGTTTTACGGGAGTTCTATGTAATTTTTAAATTGAAGATTTTCATTATTATACTATACCACGAGATATGAATCTCGGTTATTTGAAAGATATTAAATTATCAAAGAATTTACATGATAGGTTTATAGTCATGTTCTTAAAGCCGAGTGGAAGTATTATTAATAGTATAGGTGATTTATCTTCCATTGATGTATTAGATTATGTTGATGTTTTTATTTTGTAGATACCGTATAGCTTTTTATGAATGAAACTTGATGTGTTCTTCATCAAAAAAAAAAATATTTTAACACAACCTAGCACTAAAAAACGTTTTTATGTTGTACTCTTTTTTTTTTCTTCAAGTGTATCTCTAGAATATCCAATACCACACGTAATGTAATATATTGAAAAAAATGATATAATTATATAACAAAAACATACTCTCCAATTTAATAATAATTTTTCAGCCTGATGATAAAAATTTGAAACACCCATGAGTTACCTTTAATATGTTTTCTTATAATATATAATCATTCATAATTTACTATACATATAAAAGAATCTGCATAAGTTTTCTTTTATATGAGGGAGGGGATTTAAACCTGAAATTCCCAAAGTTTATAAAATTGAGTTGATTGGGTACAATTAATTTATTTTTAATTCTATAATAATAATAATAATAATAATAATAATAATAATAATAATCATGACTTAGTTTTATCTCAACATATAAGGAAATATATTTTTAAGGAATGCAAATAAAACTTTACTTAATTAATAAATGATAATATTGTGAAGTTTAAAACTATTATTCTAGCCCTAGCAATTATTGTCCTGGAAATAGGGCCAGTCTATATTTATTATATAAAAAATCATTTATCTAATATATATATTTTATCTTATTAATGATTTTTTATGGTTTGAATAAGGGTATTTATAAAAGTTAACAATTTTACTTAGGATTTCTAATTTATTTAAATACCATATTTATCCAAAAGTGTATATAATTTTTTAGATGAAGAGAGTATATATCTAAAGAGAGTATAAAATATAGGGAAGATATATATATATATATTATATCTGATCTCATCTAAACTAAACTCCTAACTCCACCATTGAAGAGAAGATCACATAGCAGAGAATATTTAATGGGCTTTTGGCTTCGACAAGTGTTACACGGAAATTATTAGATGATCATATATAAGATAATGAATATTTTATTCAATTTTAGTGAATATATCATGTTAAGTTTTAAAATATATATGAAAAATTTTGATAAAAATAGCTCATTGAAATAGGCTTTTCTTTATATTTATTGAATCTCATCCATTAAATATCAAAGGATGTAAAAAATTTCATCATGAAATTTAAAATGAGTGGTTGGGATTTTATTTCTAATTCACCTTGTAACACCTCAATTTTAACACAAAAATTAGATAAATAATAATAATAATAATAGTAATAATTAATAAAATTTAATTAAAATCAACTAAAACATTTTTTTTTTAAATTTGGTGTGCAACGATCGTTGTACCTACCACAACGGTCGTTGGGAAGGTTGCAACGGTTGTTGCTAAATATGCAACGGTCGTTGTAAAAGGTAAAAATTTTTTCAAAAGTTTCCGAGAATGACATGGACTAAACCCATCTGCAACGGGCTGTGTAACGGTCGTTATACAAGGCACAACGGGAGTTATGAGCTGTGCAACAGGCGTTGAAAAGGCAAAACCATCAAACAAAATTTTTTAATACAAAACTAAAGTCCTAAAACAGAATTTTCAACTTTTCACTTTAAAATCAGACCCCAACAAACTTAAGATCAACATATATCCATGATAACTTTTCCAATGTATTGAAAACAAAATCAAAACATATTGAAAGAAATATTAAACATCATATACCATATAATTATATCAAAATTAACTTTGTACATATCATCCTTCAATTTTTTACAAACACATATACATATCAAACCCAAAACTATCAACATTCCTAAACATACAATCAAAATGCTCATGATTATCCACTGGCCAACCTTTGACTCTTCTACTGCTTTATGCATGTGGATATACAAATCAACAAGCTATCAACCTCCTGAAAAATAATGCCAAGGGGTGAGCTAGCAACTCAATAAATAAATAACTACTAATACTAACCCACACACATAGCACTTTCAATTCCAAACAACATAAATCCAATTTCAACCAGCACAAACATAAAAGTTATTTTGCCTCGTCAATTCATTCAAAACATCCACCACATCTTCTATTATCAGTCACAAATTGCAAATCATCATTTACAAACAACCTTTGATAACTGGATAAATCACCTAAATGAATGGTTTAAGGAATGGTAACCCTATCAAACATTTAATTCACATCTTTTTTTTTTTTTTCAAGTCTTTCTCATTGGTGCACCATTCTCAAGTTAATCAATTTTCCCTCTTCACTTTTCTAGGGGTTTAACATCATTCATTTCAATTCCCATTTCCATCTTTTTTTAGGTGTTTTATCACAATCCACAATTTCAATCTTAACACATGGGTTACCAAATCCTAACCACACACTTAGACAATTGAGCTCATTACCAAGCCAAACAATAACAAACAATCTAACAATCCTTCCATCACAATTAATCAATCCAACCATCAAAAACCATTTCATCTCAATTCAATCATTTTCTCTATAGTTCCATCACCACTAATCAATTCTCTCATACAACCATCAGAAATCACATTCATTCACATATAATTTCACTATCATTACACCATTTCACAATATTCAATCATAACAACAATTCCACTCCTCAAATCAATAAATATCAATATAGAAGTTAATCAAACTAACCAAAACACACAAGTAAATCACACAATCAGTGTTAATAGCTATTTACTTACAAAATTACACTTCCTTCCCTTTGTTTAAAGCTTGTGAAGAACCTCACACTTCTCTATTCAAATTATCACCTCCTAAAAACCAAATCAATCTTACAAAACATAAATACATGATTCTTGACTAACATACACACATATATAATGCTCTTTAACAAAGAAAAGCATTAACCCCATCAAAACAACCCAATAAACCATAAAATCTAATAACTACACCTAAACCTCCATCTCCTTAACAAACCATTACTATAAACTTTATAATTAAACCAATTAAAAGAAAATAACAATAATTAATTTAAGAAAACTTACCAAAATTATAAGAATTCTCTTTAAACTTCCTCTTCCCCTCTTCTTTTTCTTTTTCCTAAGCTCTCTCTACACACTCTTCAATAGTAGAAATCTCTACAAACTCCACTAACATAAACCCCTTTCTTACCCCTTTAAAAATTCATTTTTGTATTATTGATATGATTGCAAAAATTTTCATTGGTTGATTAAAAAAAGTAGCTTTGACTTATTAACCATAATTAAAGAAAATTCTCAATTCCTCCCCAAATAACAAATCTACTACAAAAACAACCTCCAAACTAATATTCTCAACACATATACCCCTCCTACACATGATTATGATTAATGATGCATAATTAACACAAATTAACCGCATTAATGATAATAATTAATTTCTAATGATGCTAATTAAATACCAATGCATGTAATTACTTATGAGGATGTTACAATTCCTCCCCACTTAAGAAATTTCATTCTCAAAATTTTAACTTACCAATATCCTCAAATAAATATGAGTATTTACTTCTCATATGCTCTTCAACCTCCCATGTAGCTTCCCTTGGTGTTTGATGATGACTCCATTTCACCTTAACCTTAGGAATCTCCTTCCTTCTCAACTTCCTTACCTCTCTTCCAAGAATCTCAATTGGTTCCTCAACATAGGTTAACTTTTCCGTGATTTTCACTTCCAGGTCATTCAATACATGACTAGGATCCAATCTATATCTCCTAAGCATAGAACATGAAATACATTGTGAATCTGTGATAACTCCAGTGGTAAAGCCAACTTGTAAGCCAATGGCCCAACCCTCTCTACTATCTCATATGGCCCAATATATCTAGGACGCAACTTCCCTTATCTTCCAAATCTCAAAATTCCCTTCCAGAGATACCTTCAGAAATACTTTATCACCCACTGCATATTCAATATCTTTTCTATGGCTATCCACATAACTATTTTGTCTATCTTGTACCGCTATCATGCACTTCTTCACAATTTGAATCTTATCCATAGTTAATTGAACTATTTCTGGACCTTCAAGTTGCCTTAAACCTTCCACATCCCAGCATACCGGACTTCGACATTTCCTTCCATACAATGCTTCGTAAAGAGCCATTCCGATACTAGAATGAAAACTGTTGTTGTTTGCAAACTCCATCAACGGTATATATTCATCCTAATTACCCTGAAACTCCATTACATAAGCTCTCATCATATCCTCTAAAGTCTGAATTGTTCTTTCCGATTGTCCATCTGTTTGAGGATGAAAAGCAGTACTAAAATGAAGTTGTGTACCCATAGCACTTTGTAAACTCTTCCAAAAGTGTGAAGTAAATCAAGGATCTCCATCAGACACAATAGAGTTAGGTACTTCGTGTAACCTCACATTTTCCTTCACATATATCTCTGCCAACTGATCTAAAGAATAACCCTGTTGGATTCTTAAAAAGTGAGCTACCTTCGTGAGTCTATCCACAATTACCCAAATTGTGTCATTCTTTCAAAAAGTACGTGGCAAACCTACCACAAAATCCATGGTAACCTTCTCCCATTTCCGCTCTGGTATTAACAAAGAATGAAGTTTCCCTGCAGGTGCTTGATGTTCTGCCTTTACTTGCTGACAAGTCAAACATTTAGCTACATATTCCGCAATATCCTTCTTCATCCCGGACCACCTATAATGAGACTTCAAATTATGATACATCTTAGTAACCCTTGGATGCATAGCATAAGGTGCACAATGAGCTTTATTCAAAAGTTGATTCTTCAGATTATCATCATTTGGCACACAAATTCTACTCCCATTCAACAATGTTCCATCTTCTTTTAAAGCAAACTGAGTATTATTCCCTTCTTGCACTCTAGTCTTCATCTTTTGTAAGTAGGGATCATTCATCTGAGCATCTCTAATTTCATCAATAATCACAGGCTTCACTTGCATTGTAACTACTAAAACATTATTATACAATTAAAATTCCACATTCAACTCTCAAAGAGCAGCCAAAGAGTTCAAATTATGGCAAATCATTCCGGCTAACCTGTCAAATGTCTTCCTACTCAGTGCATTTGCAACTACATTCGCTTTTCCAGGATGATAATCAATGGTAGAGTCATAATCTTTTATCAACTCCATCCATCTTCTTTGTCTCAAGTTCAACTCCTTTTGTGTAGGGACATACTTCAAACACTTATGGTCAGTGAAAATATGAAAAGTCTCTCCATATAGGTAGTGTCTCCAAGTCTTCAAGGCATGTACAATAGTAGCTAATTCAAGGTCATATGTTGGGTAGTTCAATTCATGAGGTTTCTATAATCTTCATGCATAAGCAATCACCTTTCCATTTTGCATTAAAACACAACCAAGACCATTTCCTGATGCATTCGTGAACACCACATACCCACCATTTTCAGATGGCAAAGCAAGGATCGGTGCAAAAGTCAATCTGTGTTCCAATTCTTCAAAACTCTATTGACAAGCATTAGTCCATTGAAAAGAGACATTCTTCCTCAGCAAATTTGTCAAGGGTTTAGCCACAAGAGAAAAATCTTTCACAAACCTTCAATAATATCCAGCTAATCCCAAAAAAATTTGAATCTCAGTCAAACTTTTAGGCGGTTCCCATTCCATAATTGCTTTGATCTTTGAAGGATCCGGTTGAACTCCGTTTTTATTTACAACATGGCCTAAGAAAGCTATTTCTTCCATCCAAAACTCACATTTGCTAAACTCAGCATAAAGCTGCTTTTCCCTCAAAACCTGTAAAGCTAAACTCAAATGTCGCTTGTGTTCTTCATGATTCTTTGAGTAAATAAAGATATCATCGATGAAAGTAATCACAAATTGATCTAGGTATGGCTGGAAAATCTTGTTCATCAAAGACATAAAAGCAGCTGGTGCATTGGTTAACGCAAATGGCACTACTACAAACTCGTAGTGTCCATATCTCGTTCGAAAAGCAGTCTTTGGAATAAAAGCTTCACCCACTCTAAGTTGCCAATAACCCGATCTCAAGTCAATCTTAGAAAACACCAATGCCCCTTTCAATTGGTCAAGCAAATTATCTATCCTAGGCAACGGATATTTGTTCTTCAAAGTGATTTGGTTCAACCTTCAGTAGTCAATACACAATCTCAAGCTTCCATCCTTCTTTTTGACAAATAACACCGGGGCACCCCACGGAGAAATGCTTGGTCGAATGAATCCCTTGTCTAACAACTCTTCTAATTACTTCTTCAATTCTTTCAACTCAACTGGTGACATTCAATATGGTGGAATAGAAATAGCTGCAACTCCCAGAATAGTTTCAATCTCGAAATCGACTTCCCTTTGAGGTGGCAAACCCGGTAAATCTTTTGGAAATACATTCGTAAACTCATTCACTATCGGAACTTCTGATACTCCCGGACTCACCACAGTAGTGTCAATCACATTAGCTAAGTATGCTTCACACCCACTTCTAATCAATTGAAAAGCTGTTACTGCGAATATCAAACAATTTAGGACCGTCTTCCTTTCACCAACCATCACCGTTTTCATCTGTCCTTCTATCTCCATACTAACTTCTTTGGTTTGACAATCAATAATTGCATGATTCTGAGACAACAATTTCATACCCAAAATCACATCAAAATCTCTCAAATTAATTACCACTAAGTCAACCGTGAATGATATACCTCCCAAAAAAACCACACAATCTTTCACTATTGTATTCACAACTACAACACTACCAATAGGCATGGAAACATAAATATCATGACCCAATGCTGAAATATGACTATTCATATGCAATGCAAACTCAAATGAAATGAATGAACATGTAGATCCTGGATCTATCAAAACATTTACATCATGACCACAAATAGAAAGTATACCAGTAATAACATTCAGTGAAAAAGAAGCCTCCTGCCTCATTACGGCATACACTCGTGCTTGAGGTTGACCAATAAGTCCCGCTTGTGTCACCGGTGAACTCATACTAACACCTCCTCTACCACTTCTTCCTTTACCTCTCGCCACACTACCTTGCATCACATTCTCTCCAATACTGCTCTGGCTCATCGATGGATAATTGCTACCCGCACCTCTACCTTTTGGACAATCATTAGCATAATGACCCGGTTTATTACATTGAAAACAAATCACTGGATTGGGACCCCAACATTCTCCAAAATTATACCGACCACATTGGGTGCAAAGAGGAGTAGAGCCTCGACTAGGAGTCCCACTAACTCCACGTCTAGCATCAAATCCCAATCCTCTAGGTCTCCAACTACTCCTACCAGATGAAAAAGTAGCTGATCCTGTAAGTATAACCATACCCTTACCTCTGAAACCTCCTCTCTAACAACCAGAACCTCTAAGAGACATACTACCCGGCTTATATGAATGGCGAGAAGTACCCTCTATTTTCTTCTTCTTGTTTTCAATTTCATTCCTCTATTGTATGATTTCTTCAGCCCTTATAGCCGCCTCCATTAAAGCACTGTATGTTAAAGGTCTTACTGCTAACTTCTCACAGATTTCCAGCTTCAAACCCCTCTCAAATCTATTTCGTTTCAACTCCTCTGTAGCTGCCTCCTCCGGTGCATACTTGGAAAGTCTGGTAAATTTCAAATCATAATCTACTACCGACTTCTCATTCTGTTTTAGCTCTAAGAATTCAATCTTTTTCCTATCTTTGTAAATTGGTGGAGCATATTTGGTTGCAAATTGATGAAGAAAATCATTCTAAGTTAGAGTCAAAGGTCTATCTCTGCTTCCAGGTACGGTTTCCCACCAGTCCAATGCATCTTTTTCAAACAAGAAAGTTGCAAATTTTAGCTTTTGTTCAGGAGTGCAATTAAATCTTTCAGCTATACATTCAAATTTTCTTAGTCACTTCTCCGCTACTGCCGACTCCGTAGTGGCTTCAAACTCACCTCCGTGTTTCTTAATCTTTGTAAAAATATCTTCGTCTGTCGGTGGTAGTCTCATGTCTTGCACAACATTAAAATACTGATGGATTTCTGGGGGCATTTGTGGTTGTTCCTCAAACCCATGGGCATCACTATGATTATGCACATACTCATTAAACTCTGGGCCAGTGGATTGTGTATCGTGTTCAGCCATCCTATATAATTAGCAAACTTTACTATAATGAATGTTATATGCTCAAATAATATATGCTTGCATGATATGATCACAGTCTCCTTTATTCCCATCATAACAATTCACACAAATATATAACACATTCAGACATAATCACAAAATTACACATTCAACATTCAAACTGAAATTTGAATCTTCAAACAATCATTTTTAACCCCAAAACTTGGTTGTTTTACTAAAGCATGCTCCTTAGGAACCTAATCCCATAGCTCTGATACCAAAAAATGTGACACCTCAACTTTAACACAAAAATTAGATAAAAATAAAAAAAATAATAATAGTAATAATTAATTAAATTTAATTAAATTCAACTAAAACATTTTTTTTTTAAATTTGGTGTGCAACGATGGTTGTACCTACCACAACGGTCGTTGTGAAGGTTGCAATGGCCGTTGCTAAATATGCAGCGATCATTGTAAAAGGCAAATTTTTTTCCAAAAGTTTTCGAGAGTGACACGGGCTAAACCCATGTGCAACAGGCTGTGTAACGGTCGTTACACAAGGAACAATGGGTGTTATGACATGTGCAACGGGCGTTGAAAAGGCAAAACCATCAAACAAAATTTGTTTGATACAAAACCAAAGTTCTAATACTGAATTTTCAACTTTACACTTTAAAATCAGACCCTAACAAACTTAAGATCAACATATATCCATGATAACTTTTCTAATTGAAAACAAAATCAAAACATATTGAAAGAAATATTAAACATCTTATACCATATAATTATATCAAAATTAACTTTGTACATATCATCCTTCAATTTTTTACAAACACATATACATATCAAACCCAAAACTATCAACATTCCTAAATATACAATCAAAATGCATAAAAATGCTCATGATTATCCATTGGCTAACCTTTGACTCTTCTACTGCTTTATGCATGTGGATATCCAAATCAACAAGCTATCAACCTCCTGAAAAATAATGCCAAGGGGTGAGCTAGCAACTCAATAAATAAATAACTGCTAATACTAACCCACACACATAGCACTTTCAATTCCAAACATCTTAAATCCAATTTCAACTAGCACAAACATAAAAGTTATTTTACCTCGTCAATTCAATCAAAACATCCACCACATCTACCATTATCATTCAAAAATTTCAAATCATCATTTACAAACAATCTTAATAACTAGATAAATCACCTAAATGAATGGTTTAAGGAATGGTAACCCTATCAAACATTCAATTCACATCTTTTTTTCATTTTCAAGTCTTTCTCATTGGTGCACCATTCTCCAGTCAATCAATTTCCCCTCTTCACTTTTCTAGGGGTTTAACATCATTCATTTCAATTCCCCTTTCCATCTTTTTTCAGGGGTTTTATCACAATCCAAAATTTCAATCTTAACACATGGGTTACCAGATCCTAACCACACATTTAGACAATTGAGCTCATTACCAAGCCAAAAAATAACAAACAATCTAACAATCCTTCCATCACAATCTAACAAGAACTGAATTCCACTTTTATTTGGTTTCTTTCTTAGTTTGACATCCTCGGTTGTCAGTTCACTGGATTGGTTCCTTCTTCGCTCGCCAATCTGAGTCAGTTAACTTTACTGGCATTAGGAGAGAATGAGTTCGACCATTGGACAATGTCTTCACTTTGTAAGCTAACAAGTCTAACTCATCTATATTTAAGGCATACTAATCTATATGGTAATGTCCTCGTTGGTTCCAAGGTTAGTCTCAAGAGGGGGTTAATTGAGTCTATTTAAAATTTTGAGTCTGTTTGTATTTGAAAGTAAATAATATTGAAACTAATAATATAATTAATTTTTAATTTTTAAGAGTATATTTATAGATTGAAAAACATTTTAATAAATCTAAATTTTTTTTAACATTACTAAATATTAGGAAATGAAACTGAGAAAACCAACTGAAGCTAATCAAAGAAAGTAAAGAGAAAAATTTGAGACTCAGAAATTTATAGTGGTTCGTCATAAAACTACATCCACTACCTAAGATCGGCAACCTTAGGATTTCACAACTTCACTATTCTTTTTTACAGGATCAGAGAAAACCTTTCAATACAACCTAAAGCTTCACACAAATTTTCAGTAGCTTCTGTAAACTATACAAGCATTAACAAGGACTTGCTAACCTTTAAAGTAAAATAAAAAATGTTTTAAGATCTCTCCATTTACTAATTACAAGCTCTGTTGGTTTGATTGAAAGAGAATAATGAAATGATTCATGCCCAAATGAACCATGTTTGAATATATTATTCTATTCTGCTTGACTCTGCACAATGCTCTCTCTCTCTTTAATGAAATGCAAAATAATGTGTATATATAGTGCTCGAAAATGCTTCTAAAAATGTTGCCCTAAGTGGCGAAAGTACCTTAGTGACCTTTTTCTAGAATGTGACAGTTATGTACTCTAGGACAAAAGGAATAATGTAGCACAAAATGAGAGAAATAAATTCTCCATGAAATAAGGAAATATTCTAACAAATTCTATCCTTTTCCTAGCTGCCAGGTAATAAAGATTTGGCTCTACATGCAGACTGTTTGAAACCTTTTAAGAATGCATAGAAAATGACACATGGAGGTAAAAATGCATTCTCTCAATTATCCCTACATATATTCTAGAAGGAATAAATTGTTACAAAATAAAACAGTATACTCATGGTCTCGTCATCCTGAGGCTCAGTCTTTCTTCTAGATTCCATAAGCTTGAAAATCAGTTTGGTCTCTTTGTTCCTTCAATTTGAAATTCATTCCGCCTTCTTGATTCCATAAGCTTGAGACTTAGTCTGATTCCTTCTCTTGTATTTTGCTCCCCCTGTCTTATAGACTCAAACACCAGTATCAAACCACTGATAGTATGTCATATTTGATCAGCATCAAAAATTAACGGTTGCTATCCATTAGCCAACAATCTCCCCCATTTTTTATGATGACAGAACTTGACATAAGTATCTTTCTCAATCCAAAACACATTCATCATAACAAAATATAGTATGAGGTGCATGAGTGAGTTTTGAAGGAAAGAATGTAAGAATTGTTTTTAGAGATACATGCATGCATTCAACATACTGCTCCCCCTGACTTTATGCAATAAATATTCATAAATAAAATTTGCATAATACTCAAAACACAAAAATATATGAACTTTAAAAGCATCAGAAGACTGCAGCATAAAAAGGCAGAAACAATAACAAGTGATAATGAACAAACATGCTGCAGACAGGGTGAAAACTGAGTATATAGACTAAAAAAATGCCAAAAAAAACTGATTCTAGATAATTGTTCAAAAGAAATAAACAAGATAATCAGCCATGCCAAAAAGTTATGCTAAAACAGCGTCAGAATCATCAAAATCTCATATACTCTCCCTTTCTGTTAGCATCAAGAAGAGTGATAGGGAATATATGGAGGTAGTACCTGCAAAAGCTAAGAATAGAAAAAAAAGCCTAAAAAATAGAAAATCACATAACAAAAATAAATTTGTTCAAAGTACTGAAATAGATTTAGGTGAGACTAAGGAGATGGGGATTCAGAGGTTTCGGTTCGACAATTAGCAAGGTGGTCATTTGAATGGCTAGACTCTTCAGTGCCATCTTCTTCCTCTACTTCTTCTTCTTCTTTAGACTCATCAGAAAATCAATTCAAATTTTCTTTGAGGATTTTTCTGGTTTCTTTCCTCTCAGTTTTGATCTGTAGCTACCTGCAGTTTTCTGTTTAGCTTCAACCTTCATTTTCTTTTCCTCTCTTTTCTTTTTAGCTTCCTCTCTTTTTCTATTTCTTTTTCTCGCTGTAATTCCAGCATCTTCATTTTTCTTTTTAATTCCTCATCGTCTTTTCTTTTTCTCTCCTCTCTTCCTTTTTCTTTCTCTCCTCTTCTTGTCTTTTTCTTTCTTCTTCTCTCCTTTTTCTTTCTTCCTCTCTTTTCTTTTATTTTTCTTCTGCTCTCCTTTTTCTTTCATCATCAATCTTTTCTTTTTTAGTTTTTCTAAAACATTCATTTTAACAGCTGATCCACCAGTCAGTTGTTGAGCTTCAGCCATTAACTAAGCTAGGTCAATTACAATTTCTTCCTCAGGAGTTTCACTACCCTCCTGATCAGACTGAACTTCTTCTTCAACAACAGACTCAACTTTAATAGGCTCAACATTACCAGCAGGTAATAACACATCATCATATTCTCCAGAATAAGTGTCATTTTTCTTTCTAGCTTTAACCAGACCAGCCACAAAATTTTTATCTACCTAGTTATTTCTAAGTACTTCAGTTGAAAAACTACCAATCAGACTCACTCCTAAGTGCCCAAACAGAATAGTCAGCTTCATTCCATAAGGGAGACCTCTATTACTCCTACCAGACGCAAGCCCCACAAAATAGTAATACATGATATAGCACAAGTTACATTTTTTCTTTTTGATCAAATGCATAAAAAGCACACATTAGTGGAATTGACATTGTCAAGACTGCCTAGCCTGGGTGTTATATAGTGAGTTAAAAACCTATGAATAATCCTTTCTGAAAAATCAAAGGTTGCAGCATTTACATTATCTCTAGCTTCAAGGTCCTTATTGAGTGTGATCTCCTTTTTCACATTCAGCTCATCATATTCAGATCCAACTTCCATAGGTAGCCCAATTTTGATTCCCTCATTTAGAATCCCATACGCTTCAGCAATCATATCCAACGTTATTACATATTTTCTCCTCTTGATGACCACTGAAAAAAGTATGAGCTTCTTTATCCACAATATGAATCTTTTCATAGAATTGTCTAGCCAGAAACTCAAAGACTGGTTTTTGAATCTGCAAGAAATTAGTCCAGCCCTGAAAATCAAACAAGTCTTTTAACCCAAACTTGTCTTTCTTGAAGAAACTCCAGTCAATGCATCTGGGAGGAATCAATTTTAGATCTTCTTCTTTTTCTTCTTTCTTGGACCTTTTTGAAGTTTAAGCTCTCATTTTGGCAGACGAGGCTTTCCCTACGTCTTCATTCTTCTTTCTCTTTACCATTGTTAGGATAGCACTAAACTTTTTGAGAGAATGGGTGATTAGGGTTTTTTAGAATCAAAATTTTGTGTCTTAGAGGATAAAAGGAATTTTTAGAGAGAGACGGGTCTTTTAAAGAGCTTTAGGTAGTTTGAGTGAAAACAACATTTAGAAATTGAATTATAATCTATTATTTTAGCTCAGCTAGGGTTTCTCTTTCATCAGTCTCAACGGAACTATTTTAAATACCTGACAGTCTCTATCTTTGCCATGTGGTTGTCTCCTTTTGGATTTCTGTTTTCAGCTTTCAAACAAATACCACGCTCAAGGATGAAAATGTAGTTAAAAAATATCAAAACTTTTAAATGAAGTGTCAACAAGAAGAGATTGAGTCCTTATCAACAATAAAAGCAAAAAAAATATTTTTGTATTTTGAATATTTCAATTTTTAATTTTGAATATTTTAAAAACTTAAAATAAAGGGAACAAAATGTAAAATAACATGCATGAGAGAGAAATGTAATATGTACAAGTATGATAAAAAAATTGCATTTTAAGTTTCAAGAAGTGTGAAGCTATTGATCTAGCTTCAGAATTCCAAGCTCTCTCCTGATTCTGCAAAAGGTTTCCTCATTGAGGGGTTTAGTGAAGATATTAGCTAATTACTTTTCAATGGGTACAAAAATCATCTCAATGTCATGATTTTGAATGTGATCTCGGATGAAATGATGCCTTATTTCAATATGCTTTGTTTGTGAATGCAAAATAGGATTTTTGCTCAAGCTAATGGCACTTGTATTATCACAAAGAATAGGAATGTTAGAATAAGTCATAACAAAGTCTTCCAATTCCCGCCTGATCTAAAGAATTTGAGCTACACAACTTCCAGCAGCTATGTACTCAACTTCAGTAGTGGACAAACAGACAGAAGTTTGTTTCTTACTGTTCCATGAGACTAAAGCTTGTCCTTGAAACTGGCAGCTTCCAGATGTGCTTTTCCTATCCACATGGCTTCCTACAAAATCAGCATCACTATTTCCTACCAAATCAAGAGTAGTATCTTTTGAATAACAAAGACCTAAGTCTTGTGTTCCTACAAGATATCTGATTATCCTTTTAACAGCAACAAGGTGTGATTCTTTTGGGTTACCTTGAAAACGTGCACAAAGACACACACTGAAATGAATATCATGTCTACTTGCTATAAGATAAGGTAATGAGCCTATCATACCTCTGTATAGCTTGCATTTAACTGATTTACCTTTCTTATCTTTCTCCATTTTGATTGTGGTGCTCAGTGGTGTCTTGCTTTCTTTATTTTGAATCTTTTGATCAGCTGCTTCAAGTACTTTGACTGATTGAGATGAATATCCCATCCTCAAGCTGTTTGATCTGAAGTCCAAGAAAGAAACTGAGTTCCCCCATCATGCTCATTTCAAACTAATTCTTCATAAGAGTGCTGAATGCTTTGTAAAGCTTTTGTTGAGTTGACCCAAACACGATGTCATCCATATAGACTTGAATCACTAGACTCTCATCTTTGTGACTTTTGGTAAACAAGGTTTTGTCTACCTTTCCTCTCACAAAACCATTGTCAAGCAAAAATTTTCTTAGTCTCTCATACCAAGCTCTAGGAGGTTGTTTAAGTCTATAGAGTGCTTTGGTAAGCTTGAACACATGGTCTGGACAAGTGAGATCTACAGACCCAGGAGGCTGCTCCACATAAACTTCTTTCTTAAGAAATCTGTTCAAAAAGGCAATCTTGATGTCCATTTGATAAAGAAGAAAGTTTTTGTAATAAGCAAAGGCACACAATATTCTGATAGCTTCAAGACGTGCTACTAGTGCAAAGGTTTCTTCAAAGTCTATTCCTTCTTCTTGGTTGTATCCTTTAGCCATAAGTCGAGCTTTATTTCTCACCACGTTTCCTTGTTCATCTAGTTTGTTTTTGAACACCCATTTAGTTCCAATTGTAGGCTGGTTTTTGACTCTGGGTACCAGATGCCACACCTTGTTTCTTTCAAATTGATTCAACTCTTCTTGCATGGAAACTATCCAATTTTCATCTTGCTTAGCTTCACTTACTATCTTTGGTTCAATTTGAGACACATAAGCTACATTTCCCATCAATCTTTTAAGCTCTTGCCTTGTTGTGACTCTACTTGATGGATTTATTGAGAGATTTTCAGGTGGATGATATCTGTGATATCTCCATTCTCTGGGCAGCTCATTAGCTTCATCTTGTTGTTCATTCTGTTGAGCTTCAGCTTCAGGAGTCTCCTCTTGATTAGCTTCCTGTTCCATATCTTGTTGAGTCTGAACATTCTAAGGTTCAACCTGTTCATCATTATTTTCTGCAAGAATTTCTCCAACATCTCCACTAGACACATTTTGGTAAGATTCTTTAAAGATAACATGAATTGACTCTTCAACAAGCAAAGAACTCTTATTAAAGACTCTATATGCATTACTATGTTCAAAATAACCAAGAAAAATACCTTCATCACTTTTAGGATCAAATTTACCACGCTGAGACTTATCATTGTTGTGAATAAAGCATTTACATCCAAAGACTTTGAAATAGCTTATAGTGGGTTTCCTGCCTTGTCACAATTCATATGGAGCCTTCTTCAGCTTGGGTCTTACTAATGCATAATTCTGAATGTAGCAAGCTGTGTTGATAACTTTAGCCCAAAAGTACTTTGGAAGATTAGCTTCATTCAGCATAGTTCTTGCCATTTCCTGGAGTGATCTTTTTTTCCTTTCTACTACTCCATTTTGTTGTGGAGTCCTTAGAGCTAAGAAGTTATGACTTATTCCAAACTGATTACAGAATTGCTCAAAGGATTTATTGTCAAACTCTCTCTCATGAACACTCTAAAGAGCTGCTATGTTATATCCTGCATGTTTTGAATCTTTTTAGATAAACTAGCAATCTTATCAAAACCCTCATCCTTGTTTTTTAGAAAAAAGGTCCACGTAAATTTGGAATATTCATCAATGATCATAAATGCATATGTTTTGCTTCCTAAACTACATGGAGTAACAGGTCCAAACAAGTCAAAGTGAATCAATTCTAAAAGTCTAGTAGTACAGACTGTTCCTTTAGATTTGAAAGACACTTTGGTTTGTTTTCCAAGCTGACAAGCATCACAAATAGTATCTTTTTCATACTTCAGCTTAGGAAGACCTTTCATAAGATCATGCTTTGAAAGCTTAGAAATGATGTGCATAAATGCATGACCTAATCTTTTATGCCACAACCAATTTTCATTGTCTATTGAGGCTAAACAGAAATTACTTACCTGAGCTTCATCAAAGTCAATCACATATATATTTTCTTATCTCTTACCAATAAACACAGTCTGATCATCTTGAATACTTTAAATCTCACAATGATTGTGTTCAAAGATCACTCTAAAGTTTCTATCACAGAGTTGACTCACACTCAGAAAATTGAATTTGAGGTCCTGAACTAATGACACATCATTGATTGTAGGACTTGATCCAATTGAGCCCGATCCAATAATTCTTGAAGTACTGCTGTCTCCAAAACTGACTGATCCTTTATTCTTCATTTCTAATCCGGTGAACAAAGATTTGTTCCCAGTCATGCGCCTAGAACAACCGTTGTCAACATACTATTCATTCAACTTCTGCTTGTTCTTGAGGCATACTTGTAAGAAATCAGTTAGTCTTAGGTAGCCATGCTGAGCTGGGTCCTGACTGGTTAGCTTCAATATTCTGTGTGGATTCTTTAGGTCTCCACTCAAGTATGTATCCTTGTCTATTTCTTTTGTAGGCATAATACCTCACAATGTGACAAGTGTGATTGTAGAAAAAGCATCTTGCATTTGTCTTATATGAGTGATAAGCAGGTTTAGAAAAGAATTTTCTTGAGTGATTAGCTTTAGAAAACTTCTGCTTAGTTTGAAAACCTTTCAGGCCAGATTCTTTGCTAGTGCTAGCATCTCCTATTCCAGCATTGAATCCATTGTAGCCTAGTCCTGTCTTATCATTTGGAATACACTGATTACCTAATAATACATCAAGATTTTATCTACCATTTGTAAATCTTTCAAGATCTTTTGTAAGAGAATCAATTTTCTTTTGCAAAACTTCATTTTCTTGAAATGTTACCATGTAAACATCCTGATTTAGCTAAACTTGTTGTCTAGCTACATCAAGATCATTTACAATTTTCAAAAGTTTCTTTTCAATCTCATCATACATCTTAGTAGCCCTTTTTCTTTTTTAGCAAGTTCCTCATAGGTGCTAGTAGAAACATAACAAACATGGACTTGTTTTCCAGTTTCAAGCTGTCTACACTTTCATTTTAAAGCAACATATTTTTTAGCCATTCTTTCATATTCATAATAAAGTTCTAGCATAGAATTTTGTAAATCTTATGGAGTTTCAAATTCAAGAAAATTTACCTCAGCTTCAGACACTTCTGGCTCAGATGTCTGGTTCCTTTTCTCATCAGCTTCAGACTTTCCAGTTTCAACTTCTTTTGCCATCAAACAAAGTTTTGCTACTTCTTCAGGTTCAGTGCTTCCTTCAGAATCTGAATCTTCACTTCCACTCCATGTGGCTACTAGTGCTTTCTTTGATTTCTCCTTTTTCCCTTTCTTCTTCAGTCTCGGGCAGCTAGTCTTAACATGTCCTGGTTTGTTGCATTCATAGCAAATAATTCCATTGGTATCATTCTTGTAGTCAGGTTTGGATCCCAAAAATTTCTTCACATTTTTCCTATATTGCTTTCCTCCTCTTTTGAACATTCTCTTAAATTTCTTGGTGATAAGAGCGATATCTTCTTCTTCAATCTTGAGTCTAAGTTCTCAATAGTTTCAGATTTGAGACCCAAATCTCCTTTTTTTTTTTAACTTCTGAGGTTGATCCCTTTTCTTTGTTTTTCATCATAAGCTCGTGTGCTATTAAAGAACCAACAAGCTCATCATAAGATAAGGTGTTAAGATCTTTAGCTTTAGTAATCACCGATACCTTGGTTTACCATTTTATTGGTAAAGATCTCAGCAACTTCTTAACCTGTTCATTCTCTAGAACATCTCTTCCATAGTTTTTCAAGGTATTAACAATTTCAGAGAATCGATTATTTAATTCTTGAATGGTTTCTTCTGGTTTCATAGTGAAGAGTTCATAGTCCCTCAATAGCATGTTGATCTTTGACTCTTTGACCTGGCTTGTTCCTTCATATGTAACCTAAAGCTTATCCCAAAGTTGTTTGGCTGACTTGATATTTGAGAGACGATTGTACTCAGACATCTCAAGAGCACAGTGAATGAAGTTCAGTGCCTTAGCATTGAGAGAAATTTCTCTCCAATGAGCATCGGTGTACTCATCTTCAGTAGCATCTCTCATAGTTTCATATGCACTAGCAATCTAAGGAGTTTTTGCACCATTTTGAATGATTTTCCAACAATTTACATCAGTAGCCTAAATGAAGTTAATCATCCTACTTTTCCAGTACTCATAATTAGCTCCATTTAGAAGTGGAGGTCTAACAGTCGATCCTCCTTTAGTACCTCCACCGAGATTATAGAACACACTTTGGTTGCTACCACCTTGCCACTATTGCTAGCCATAGATCCTCTTTAGAAAAAGAAATAACAAGCTTTTTAAAGAGCATGCTCTGATACCAATTGTTGGTCCCAAGGCTAGTCTCAAGAGGGGGGGGGGGGTGAATTGAGTGTATTTAAAATTTTGAGTCTGTTTGTATTTGAAACTAATAGTCTAATAAAACTTTTAACCAACAAATTTTTATTTTTAAGAGTATATTTATAGATTGAAAAACATTTTAATAAATCTAAAATTTTTTTAAATATTACTAAATATTAGGAAATGAAAATGAGAAAGCCAATTGAAGCTAATCAAAGAAAGTAAAGAGAAAAATTTGAGACTCAGAAATTTATAGTGGTTCATCGTAAGACTACATCCACTACCAAAGATCAGCAACCTTAGGATTTCACTACTTCACTATTCTCTTTTGCAGAATCAGAGAAAACCTTTCAATACAGCCTAAAGCTTCACACAAATTTTTAATAGCTTCTGTAAACTATACAAGCATTAACAGGGACTTGCTAACCTTTAAAGGAAAATAAAAAAATGTTTTAAGATCTCTCCATTTACTTATTACAAGCTCTATTAGTTTGATTGAGAGAGAATAATGAAATGATTCATGCTCAAATGCATGATGCTTGAATACATTATTCTATTCTGCTTGACTCTGCACAATGCTCTCTCTCTCTTTCTCTTTAATGAAATGCAGAATAGTGTGTATATATAATGCTAAAAAATGCTTCTAGAAATATTGCCCTAAATGGTGAAAGTACCTTAGTGACCTTTTCTAGAATTTGACAGTTATGTACTTGTAGACACTAAATTTTTGGATGCAGGTACGTGGAAGTGGCATGGGAGCCCAATGATGAATACAGTCTATTTTAGACCACTTTGTTACCCAGTTTCTTGTAGGAATGAGCTGAAGAAAATAAAAATTATTTCAAATGTGCTAAATATTTTCAAAATATGTTTTTGGCCGAATTTATGGTCCAAACAAATATTTGAATAATGTCCGAACCTTAAAAACAGCACACATAAACCAGAAAATTGTTTTGAGCCCAAAAACCACCAGGCATAAAATGAACATCCAGCCGAATGTTCATAGGTCCGGCCAAATGTTCAAGATTTCTTTTAAAAAAAATATAAGGCTGTCTACACATTTCGACAGGGGGTAATGGAGGTGATCTGTTACACCTCACCCCACTGAGGAAAGGCAGATTCCTTCTATAACAAACCCTAACCCATCATGGCTATAAATAGAATGAGATGGAGGCTGGAGAGAGGACTTTTGGATAGGGTTTTAGTCAGCAAAAAAAAACACAAAAACAGAGTAAAAATTAACCATTTCCTTTGGCCAAATATTTTCTTTTGTTTTAAACAATTCAACAGCTCATTTTCTTACCAGAATCGGTAACTAATCTCAATTCTAAGGGCAACCAACCATCCACAGAGCATTCATGCAACAAGTCTAAGCATTTTCTTATTTTTGTTATTTTTTGTTATATTCTGTAATTTTTATGTATTTTTCTTACCAATTTTTGTTTGATATTCTGATCACATATATGAGTTCTAGGTGAAACCAGGAGTGTTTTGGACATCTCACATTCAAGTTTTGATCTCCTGCAACCCATTCCAAAATTTCACGTCTTTTTTATTGGATTTTTAGTTGTTATAATTTGTTTTAACTATCCAAAACGTATCCTTAGGAGTCTGTATGAATTATCAATAGCTAATATACTGTGTATCTGTGATAAAACTTACCAAAATAGGGAAAACAGCTTGGAGAAGATGACTTATAGGTCCGGCCGAACGTTCAAAGGTCCGGCCGGATGTTTACGATGCTTCAGCTCAAAAAAGGGATCAGGATTTTGGTCCAACTTGCTAAGGGCATATCTCGGCTGTCCGAACTCCAAATCGAGAAATTCTTGAGCCTAAAATGAAGTTCGGGATGTCTACTTAAATTTTTGTGTTTTGCATTTTGTCTAATTCCTTGAAATATATGCCCAAAATGCCCTTAAAATTTCAGTGCTATATTTGAGACAGCTTTTTGTACACTTCATAAAAAAATGTAATTCTTGCTAGGATAAAAAAGATAGGATATTATAGGCTCTTTAGAATTATGTCTATCATTTTTATGTATTATATTTAAAAGGAATGTAATAAACAGGTGAAGAATTAACTCAAAAAAAAACATACGGTGGATCGACTACTGAAGCTTCAAGGTTGATCGATTTATCCTCTCCCGGGTAGATCGGTTGATCGGTAAGATTTCTTTGTTTCTTATGTAAATCACCTAGATCTTTTTTTGTTAAATAATTAATCAGACATTTAATTAATCAATTCTATAATAAGTAAATAAAAAATGGTAGAAATTCATTTCACCTTTCCTCTTTTTAAGGGTGTATGTGTATTATTGCCATTTAAAATATCTCGGGTAAATAATAAATGAACTAATGTGCAAATATTAACCCCAAAAATAAAAGAAATATAAAAATAAGTTAGAAACTAACTATGGATGTTTCGCATGCAAATAAATAAGAAAATAATCCACTCGGCTAATTATTACTAAAACCAGTAGAAACTTACCACAATATAGCCAATTGCACTCAATCAATATGGGTTAATCATAGTGAACTTAATGTAGAACTAAAATTGATTAGAAATAGTATTAGGTGCTCGGTGATTTATCACTGTATATTATTTATCTCTGATAGGAAATAATGACCTTATTACTTAATAAAATGGGAAATTGCCCCAAGTATGGATGCCTCATTCCAAACCCAGAAATCATCTGGTGTGATGACGAATGGGATTTTCCCGAAAAGGAATCTACCTATTTGTTAATCACTAGGTGATCCCGAAGCAATTCGGGTGGTGACTCTACATTTTTCATAATATCCAAAAATCCATCTAGGGGGTACGTCACCATTGCTATTGGGTACCAACCGATGGGCAGCGACAAAATAACGTGTCCCAGGTGCTTTGTCCAAAGAGGCGACTCCACTAGGGAGGTTTTTTACAAATGAAAATGAATGAAGATTCTGAGCAATTTCTCATCTTTTTAATTAATTTGGTCATTCTTTTCTTTTGCATTGCACGTAGTTCTGCATTTTTAGGGTCCCTAATAAACCCCGATACCATTTATTGTAACGGCCATAATTAATTAACAATTAATTATGCATTTAAGTATGTTAAATCATTTCATTAAGTATTGGCATCATTAGTATGTTTGATTTTGTTAATTGAGGTTGATTCATTGGTGATTATAGTAGGAGGGGTGTAATTGAAAGAAAT